>JAANSK020273202.1:0-11488 GCA_011763485.2 Isoetes engelmannii
GGGCGATCCCGGAGATCGGAAACTCCAGGGGCTGATAACTTCACCGTTATCAGCCGGGGGCATGGTGATAACGCTCTCCGGGATCGCCAGTGTGGTGATCCCGGAGAGCGAGATCGCCCATCGAATTTTAGTGGTGATACCGGAGGACGGTAGGTTGGCGGATGGCCAGGATGCGGCGAAACGAAGGACGGCCGAGATTTGTGCAGGCACCCTGACATGTGTCAGTACGGCAAAACGGAGGCTCCCCGAACGGATTCCATCGAAAAAAGGTGGTGATTCTGGAGGCCGGGAAAAACACCACCGGGATCACCGAAACCAGGGTAATATTATCCTCACCCCTTCCATTTGTTGCAAGAAGATAAAACCTAAAAAGGGTAGAAGGAAATTACAAGACCATTAATCTCGATAAATTAGGATGAAGGCAAGTCAATGGATTAATATATCTGGAAGCTTTTCTAACTCTCTTTCAATACTATACTTGAAATGGCAGACTTGTTTCTAGACAATGCCCAGGCATTTGTTATTATCGTTCAACCTTTAAAGCCTGAGCCTTTGGTCTAATGGTAACACATTAGTCCTAGAACATGTATGTCTCGAGTTCGAGACTGTCCAGAATCACACTATGTATAGACTCGTCCCATGGCCCATGGGGACCGTCACATGACTCATTCTAGGGTCTCCGTGGATGTTAAAATAATATCTATCTATCTATCTATCTTATAGTTTACATTACCATGCAAGTATACCTTTGGGGCACCATGCAATTGTACCCTTGAAGCACCAGAGGGTAAACCGTTCACATAGTTTACATTACCATGCAAGTATACCTTTGGGGCACCATGCAATTGTACCCTTGAAGCACCAGAGGGTAAACCGTTCACAGCACTGCCTTAACTTCGGAGTACATGCAATTATACCCTCAAAGCAACAGAGGGTACTTCGTTCGCAACATTGTTGTATCCTCGGAGTACCATGCAATTATAACCTCGAAGCAGCAAAGGACAAACCTTCGTCTGCAGCATTGCCTTGCTTATCTTTCAAATACACGTATGATTGGGCAATTCAAATGCAAAGCTAGAAACAGTCTCAAAAGGATAACAAATTTTTCTCTATTGATCAATTGAAAAATGTTTCTCAATTGTGTTGATCACCATGCACCCCGACTGAACTCTCCATGTTTAAATCTCAAACATGTTTCTTACCTCTTCAAAGGGCAGCCCTTGATAGACGCATCGTCTATTTCCAGAAGGCGGTCAATATGGACGATGCTAGTCTCCGAATCTGGCTTACACCATGGCAATGGGACCCGCGCCTCAAAACCTGTTAGAAGGACAAGAGAGCTCAGTGGCTACCCAGATGGAATGCACAGATGCATACAGGTGGAAACGAAGGCAGATTGCATCGTCCTGAGGCATTACCTTGACACTTGTTTCCTCAGCAAGCTTTGGGACCCTGGGGTCCTGGAGGAGGTCAAAACACATTACAAGCACCACATAAATCCAACACTAGAACGATGCCAACAACACTAATTGCACACATCTGCCCATGAAAAAGCGTAGGCTCATCGCCTCCATTTGCACAAGTGTACACCATCTCTGAATTGAGACAGATAGATGGATTGGGGAGCCACACCAGGACAGGCTTTGTCGTTGCTGCCGTTGAGGATGAACGCCACACATTCCAGAGCTGTATGTGGTATAATCAGATCTGGACATGCTACACTCTGCTGGTCAGACATGATGAGCCACTATAAATGATACTGAGCATAGCTTCGGTGCGATCATTAGGATCATACATTCAAGAGGTCATGGACATGAGGGCTCAGATATGCCCCCGGACAACCACTTAACATGTGTATTCACCATGTATATTTGTACAGATTGTCAGCATGTTGTCACGATTTTTCCTTCGAAAACCCTTTGGGGCGGGGGTTTTTAATCCAGGCAGTAATATGCCTATTGCACTTTTGTATTTGTTCCTATAGGCCGATTGGTCCCCGTGGACGATACAAAACATTCTATTCTATTCTATTCTATTCTATTCTATTCTATTCTATTCTATTCTATTCTATTCTATTCTATTCCATGCATGGCAAGCCCAAGAATATTTCTGAAACTTGCAATTGCAGTCACATGATCGTTCCAGGTATTGCTTTTAGGGGCTTAACAGCTTTTATGTCCAGGGACACACAATAAAAGTGCTTTGCCCTTTCACTATTGTCAATTCTGACATGTTTATTGTTCAATTTTGTTCAAGCCTGTTCTATCAGTTTTTGTTGTATGACCCTTTCAGTATGACCCTTTCCTCCTTGCTTGTCTCTATTGCAATGCATGGCAAGCTTATGAACTTCTCAGGAACTTGCACTTCCACCGAGTTTCATTCATGTGTTGGCTTCTTTCCCAATTGTCCTCTTTCGGATGTATCCAAAGCTCCTTTAGCAAAGGCCCCTATTGTTTTTTTAATTCTAGTTTCTTACAGGGTTGTTTCAAGGATCCAGTTATGTTGAAGCCTGCTTAATTTCCTACACCGTTGTTTCACGAGCTCAGTTATGTCTACACCGTTGTTTCACGAGCTCAGTTATGTTGAAGCCTGCTCTGTGACATTTTGTTGAATGGAATAATGCAGTGCATGCACACATGTTACGCTTCATATGTATTGTAGCAGATCTTTGTTTTGCATTTGGATCTTGTCCTCCGTGACATTTTGTTGAATGGAATAATGCAGTGCATGCACACCTGTTACACTTCATATACGCTTCATATGTATGTATTGTAGCAGATCTTTGTTTTGCATTTGGATCTTGTCCTCCTTGCTTGACCATGTCATATCACTGACTCCCTATTTGACTCCATCTCATTTTTGGATGGACGGCTAGGATAAGCATGGCCTCAATGAGTTTGTCTTAAAATGTCATGACATGCAATATCGATCATCAAACTAAAGGAATCCATCTTTACAATCGTGTAATCATTTCTTGTACAGCTCGAAGACATTAAATTTAAACGTAGTGGACAAAAACTTGCATCCAATTCGTGGAGTCCTTTCGTGTAAACCTCTAGCTAAAAAGACGATATAAAAGTTAAAGGTAGCAAGGCAAGAAGCCACAAACAATTTCACTTCATACACACCTAGGTGATGCAACTATTTCAATTCATATAAATCTCTAATAAATATTCAAAACAAATAGGCAATAACAAAGAATAGCAGCATCGTATCATTTATCATCGTATATATGAGCTTTACCCTTTTTGGTAATACATTCTATGGGAATTAACAATAACTATTAGTTTCCCATTTCCTGTCTTGGAAAAACCGATTCAACACAAGTCTTTAAATAGGGCCTGATCATCTGCAGTGAGCACAAATTCATGACGAATAGGATCGAGTTTTGAATAATCCTCAAAGTTGCTTGTGTCATCTGCACCCTGTTGAAATTGAAAGCAAATAGATGAAAAAATCAAGCAACTTATTTTCTGCAGCTAATTTTACATTGTGTACCTCTAAACACAATCACCTTGACTATTAAGGTACATAAGGCTGGTAAAAATTACTTGTTGCTTGAGAAACAAGCTTTTGACTAATTCATTACCAATTACCTTCATTATCAATTATATATACAACAAAGAACAAAAGAAGATTACCGAAACTTTGGGCTTTATAGGTGGTAGCTCCTTCTTAAGGAGGAGGCTTTCCCATTTTACATTGGCAAACCATGCGTGGTTTTTAATCTCATTGACACCACTTTCTAGGCATCCAATTCTGTCAAGTGCAAACCCTAGGCATTATTTAGGTCTCGGTACGAAGACTGACAATAGAAGACGGAGCAGCCATTACCGTTTCGTAAGGTCTGCTGTCAGCAGCTTTCTGACTAAGTTTTTTGCACTGAGAATGAGGTGTTTATCATCAGTTGAATGTCTCAAACAATTTAGATAGTGTTCCATAATATTAATTTACCTTCTCGAGAAATGTGGTGGGAACTGTACTTCACCAGATAAAATCTTCTGATATGTACCAATGGCATCTGCATTATTCAGTTAAAACACACTAGAAGGTCAAAGCATTTAGGTAATGAAAGGTTGCAATATAAGTTGCAATATAATTATGTCATACAGTAGAGGTTGAAGTACTCACCATCATCGTAGAAAGGAGGATATCCTGCAAGCATTTCATATATTAATACCCCAAATGCCCACCTGCAAACAAAAATCTTGTGATTCTACTCCAAACATTATGTAACATGAAACAAAATAAAATAGATAGGGATCACCTCTGCAAATTTTAATAGTTCAGTTATGCAGGAACAAGTCGCAGCTTGAGACCAAATGACCTTATTTAACACCAGAAATAGGCAGGAAAAATACCAATCCACAGGTTTGCCTACACTCATGATCAGACAGCATATTCCCTTTGACTTTGAATTTTAAACTAGTACAACCTTGCAAGGTTTTCGCTGATGTATTTCTCATACAAGCCACAAGTTACCATCAAGACGCATCTGCATACTAAACTTGAAAGCATCTAAAGTTAAGTTTATGTGTCCATAACTGGAAACATGCACATGCATAAAACTCATGTTTAATGACAGAACCTTTACCTTAGACGGTCAAAAACCTTTTCCAAATGCACAACATGCTCGGTATCTCTAAGGTCTGCAACTTGACCAGCACATGTGTTCTTCAAGTCCATATGGTTCATCCCACATAATCCATCATCATTGTCCAGCCAAAAACACCCGGTTTAAAAATTCTTGTCAATACTTCTTTCCATGATCTGTATCTCACTTATTTGGCATACAAAACAATCAGATTGTGATAGATTATAGAATTGATCAACTGTGCAGAAATTAGTTTGCCTTGTGGAAAGTGCTTTGTTCCACTGCATCCCCACAGAAAGCAATGAATAGGCAGGCAGCAACTGAATATTGTACAAGCAGAAGCTCGTCTAATTGGGATTATGCTTATATAAAATGACAGTAACACCTTCAAAGGACATATAACGCTTCCTGGCAGACATTGGCCATAGCACCTGACTGATTTGTTTCATTTTTACAGGTACGATCAACAACATAGAACTGTGCAGATGCAAACATTCAACAAGTTGCATCAAAATAGGCCTATTGATTTATCTGTAAACCACAAAAATATTGCAAAGAACGTGTTCAGGTTTCAAAGCCATTATTAAACCACAGCATAAAATGCGGCCTTTTTTTGTGGGGAGCAGATCATGCCACGTCAAAAAGGCCAAGACAAAATAGGCTATATATATTTTTGGTATAGAGCTGTTTCTGTTGCAATTGAGCCGATCATGGCGAGAACGATGGATTTGAACGTGTTGTATATATACAAATTTCCGAACCTTTTGGAGCGCTACGAGCTGGTGAAGAAGATAGGCAAAGGAGCGCAGGCCACAGTGTTTCACTGCCGGAGCAGAGACGGGGGGCAAGAATTCGCCTGCAAAACGATCTACAAAGGAGCAGCGGGAGAGTTCCAAACGCCGGCAAGGCTGAAGCGAGAGATTGAAATCATGTACAAGCTAGCGGGATCCCGCGGCATCGCGCGGCTAAAGAAGGTAATCAACGACCGCTATTTCTGCCATTTGATCATCGAGCTGTGCCGCTGCAGCTTGTATGACAGAATTCAGCAGCATGGCCGGCTCTCTGAAACCCACTCGGCCCTTCTTCTCAAAAACCTTGCCCTAGCCACACAAACCTTACACTCCAATGGTATTGTCCATAGGGATCTTAAACCTGGGAATATTCTCCTCGCCCTTGATTCGCCACCCTACGACATTAGGGTTTCTGATTTTGGCCTCTCAAGGTTCTCTTATGCTTGCTCTCCTTTCTTCACAGAAAAAGTCGGCACTCCTCGGTACTATGCCCCCGAGGTTGTCTCTGGACGTTACTCTAAGGAGGTTGATATCTGGGGCCTTGGTATCATCTTGTATGAAGCACTTACTGGGTTACATGCCTTCTCATGTCTTGAGAATGCTAAAGATGTTGTTAAGAGGCTCTCTAATGGGGAGGATCTTGCTGCTTCTTGTTTAGAATGGCCGGATGGTGTTGTGTCTGAGGAAGCTCACAGCCTTGTCCTTGCAATGTTGGAGCTTAAACCAGAGGACAGAATATCTTTGGAGAACATTTTATCCCACCCTTGGGTCATCAAAGCTTCATGTGAGAGTGAATCCGCGACAGGAGAGGACCATCCTAGCCATAAACCAGGAGAGCTAAGAAGCAGTACATGTTCTATACAAAATGAAGGAGAGTGCCACAACATACGCATTAAACTTCAAAGGCTAAATGGGGCATGGCAAGTTGTGAAGCCATGTGCATTGATTTGTTAATCCATCGAAGACACGGGATTGCAATGACATTATTGCGCATGGCAGTCTGCCATTGTTGGGGCCAAGAGTAGCAACTTGGGCAAAAAGTAGTTATTTCAGGTCAAGGTTGTTGTACTAATCACGTATGTTTTTGCAGGTGCACAACTTTTGGTTTTGTTGTACTAATTGTGTTTGTTTTGCAAGTTAAGAGTCAGACCGAGATATCAAAGGCAACAAATACTGGATCTTGTCTTTCCACGGGGAAATTACACAAAACAATAATGGAAGGCACACTGTTGTAAGAAACAACAAGATCGGAGCTGCAAGATATAAGGATTCTGCTAAAGAATTGGATCAAGAACATGCCGTGCTGCAAAATTGAGCCTTGGGCCTGCTCATATCAATCGATGAACACTGCTTTTTTTGTCTCACCAGTTGTCCATCCATCCCATTAGGACCCTCGAGCATTTATAGCAGCCAAAGTGAAGATGCTAAAGTCATTCCCGGAGTAACACCACATACATTATAGTAAAACATAATGCTATATATTCTCGTACTGTGGAATGACAAATCTTTTGGTTATCGCTTCCAATGGTGAGCATAGATACTAAAGCATTTCAATGGAATTCTTTTGGTTATCCCTTCCAATGGTGAGCTTAGATACTAAAGCATTTCAATGGAATACAAGTTCTCACTTCTTGAACAATTGTTTTGTTAAACAAACATATGTCCTATTATCATCTTCTTCTTGTTGCATTGAAGTAAGAAATATGTTGTTTGAGTATATCCTATATAAGAAATTTAACGGTCGTTATAACGTTGGAATAAATTGGCTTGATATACTTAGAAAGTTCTACTAAAAAGTGGTTGTAGTAGAATAACCTTAAAAGGCAATAGTCCAGAACTGAGTGTTGCCGCGAGACTAAGCAGTTGTGGGATGTTGGATAACAATACACTATAAATTTTGTACCAATGCTTTACGTAAGTGGAGACACATTAGCAAATCCCATAATTGGACAACGATACACTATAATCTTTGGACCAATTCTTTACATAAGTGGAGACACATTAGCAAATCCCATAATTGAACAGGTTGGAACACTATGAAGTTGGCACTTAGTGAAAGAGACCCTGGCGAAAGAAATTTGATGTTTGGGCCCTTGTAAATGAGGGCAAGTCTTGAAAAAGCATGCATTAGTACGAAATTTGGGGGGGGGGGGGTTTCTAGAATGGACTCCCTTAAAATCAAAGAATCATCTGCAATTCTTCAACAGTGCGGATGCAACAACCTTTAGGCAGATGATTTTGTCAATAACACGGACGAAGTGAAAAAAAAAAAAAAAAAAACCGTAGCCTTTATATCCATGCTCATAGGAAGATGGTGAGGATATACTCCCTGAGTTCGAGAAGTCTGAAATGATTTTTATTCTCCCAGTAGTACTTAAGTGCAGATAGAGTATGGACCAAGTTAAGGGGAGGGATGAAGCTTCTACTTCTATGCTCGTGTCCTTACACTTTAGGTGGTGGAACTTAAAAGGGGTATCATCTTCAGCTATATTGGGGTCACTCATTGAGGTGGACTATTATTAAGCACAATTTCATTATACATGGACTTGCCACAAGTCCATATATACCTCAAATGATAGTTCATGTCTAGAACAGAGTTTTTTTTTTTTTTTCCCCTCTATAGGACCTTGCGTGTGGCAACTTGGGGTCATATATTACGGATAGGGGAAAGCCCCTCTGGGCTTGATTCCGGAGGGTCAAGCAGGCCTCTGCGCACCCTCGGAATCAAGCCCAGAGGGATTTTGCCCTAACGGGAACTTCGGGCATGCCATTTTCAGCCTTTAGTTATTGACACATGGGTTGAGATCCTTCTTCATGCTGAATGTGGTGCAGCAACACAACGACGACCCAGAATGTCGTCCAGCAATGTCAGGAGAGATTCTCAAAAAGAAACAACGTCACATGTCACAATAACATTGGTTGAGAAGGCAGAAAATAGCCTGCCCGTTCTTTCCGTGTTGTACTTTAGACCTATCCTCGCTTCTGAGGATGAAAACACTGAAGGGCTTTTGAAGATTTAAAATGTAATATTTATTTACTCATGATCAAGGAATGAGCAAAATGATGTATTTATGTTGGTCCACCCAAAAGCACGACAAGTAAGCACCGACACGATAAGCCACCAAAAAGTGTTAAATGCAATTTGGATTATATCAATAACACCCACATGGATTGAACTTGTGGAAGAACATTGTCTATTTTACAAATGGATTTGTTCGGGAGTCAAAATAAAAAGTGATCTCTTCTATATATACGTGCTCGCGTTAGTAAATCACATGTTGATAAAAATGCTCGGAGTTACACATGCCAATGTGCAAAAAAGAATATCTGGCATGGGAGTGTATGATCTGTTCAATAAAGAAGGGATGGGCGTCAACAACCACCACCACCGAGGCATTAAATGTGATTGACGGTCATTTTACAATAAGTCAACTTGAGAACAAATGTGGCCTCCAAATTAGGCCTATATAAATGGTAAGGGGATGGGTGGAAGGGCACAAAGAAGAGGGATGGGGAGAGCAATAGCTATTGTGGCAATTATAGTGATGGCCATGGTAGTGGATGTAGCCATGGCTCAACGTGGAGGAGGCGGCGGAGGCGGATTTGGGGGCGGCGGAGGTGGATTTGGAGGCCCAGGCGGAGGTGGAGGCGGAGGCGGCGGATTTGGAGCTTGTAGGGAGTTTGTAGATGCATGCAGCGATTTTGCTCGTTTCAATACCAGATTTCCAAACAACTATTGCTGCAGGGTTGCTAGCCAAGTGTCTATTGGTTGCTACTGTCGTGTGGATAGGAATCTATATGGGCGATACCTTAATGTTCCTCGTGCATGTGGTTTCTCCTTCCGAAGGCCCAACTGTGGCTTCTAGTTTAATTTCTAGATCGACCCAATTAACTATCTAGTAGCCATATCTATATGTCTATTTCTTGACATGTTGTCTGCTCCATTACCCTCTCTGTATGGTTTAAACATATGTATGTGAATTGTTGTTTAATAATAAAGTGGTTCTTTGTGTACAAGAATTACTAGAGTGGTCATCTTCGCATGTAAAGAAAGTTGCACTTCTTAAAAATAATAAGGCTCCATTAGTCCTTTTTGTCAGCTCCAGTTCAATCTATCAAGTTCCTATTACTATCCTATGATGGATGTCTTTGATGTGGTTCCACTAGCTTTGGGGTACTCGCAGAAAATCCTGCTCGAAATCTCGATGCTATGATTGTGGAGCTTCATCCTGTGTAGCTATACTTTTTGTCATGTTTTATGATTATTGTTCTCCTTCTTGCGGGATCAAAGTAAAGTTTTAAAGCATGTATTTCTTGATACCTTTTGCTTCGATAGGCGACTCTGCTTAGTTGGATCTGATTGTTCATTGGTTTCTTATACATGTTTATGGATTGTAATTTGTATTCTTTATTGAGTGTTGATTAATAAACTCTGGCATTCAAAAAAGAAGCAGCAGCTACAACATGCCATGGCATTTAAGCTAAGTCACAGAGAGAGCTATGTATCAAAAATAGCATTGGGATATCTATCAGAGTTGCCTTCTCTTCTTTAGTATAGTATACCTTTCCGATGAAAAATGATTATTGTTTGAGAAGGAGCCGTCACAAGTACCTTGGTACAAAACTTTCATTCTACAAAAATATTGTGAAAGAACTCCACACATGTCAAAGATCCCACATTCAAATTTTTTTTTGTCACAGCCATAAGAATGAATAGAATTGAATAGATTTTTATCGTCCACAGATACCATAGGCCTATGTGAATAAATAATGAATAGAATTGAATGGATTTTTATCGTCCACAGAGACCAGTAGGCCTATGTGACCAAATAGACCTATGAAGAAGAGATTGTGAAGGCTCCAATTTTTCACCAAACTATTGACTCGAGAATTGAATTGATTTGATGATAAAAGTCAATTCAATTCAAGACTTATGCCAAGGGACCACCATAGTAATGTAATGCAAGCGTTATATTCCAAGGCATGGCCTTCTCATAGCTTCTACACTTCATTTGCCTTTTAATACTAGGAGGCAAAATTTCCTTATGGTATAAAACCATTGCTACTGCACTTCATTCTCCATTTAAGAGTAGGAGACAAAATTTCTCTATTCAATTCAACTCTATGACATAAAAGAATGTGCCAATATTTCTGTACCCATATGAGATGACACAAGACCCCCAAAACTGAATTAATTTGATTTTCTTCTAATAATTTATAAGTGAAACTTAAATCTCAGCATTATTGTGACGACTATATGGGTATTCATACTATACGAGCATTATACTCGTATCACACGGATGCAAAAAGTAATTGCATGAGGCAAGGTTTGACTCGCAACCTTCTAGTTGCGAGCCACGTACCTTAGTCAAGTGCACTACCTAATCTCGTTTTGTGGTATTCTCTTGCATCCTCCACATATGCGGGGTAGCTTCCAGGAAATCCTAGAACATTCTGGAACCTACGTGCATGTACGACACTTGGCAAGATCTCATCCGTTGGAGTGGCACAATCTGGACAATTGGTATACATATATATAGAGGAGCCTCATTCCTGTCGAACTTCGGGCCATTGTATTTCGGATTTCTTGATCATATATCAGATCCTTGCCGATTGTTTGCGTATTTCTTGCGTATTTTCCATGCATTTTCCTTGTCCTTCGCGTAGGTTCATGGCAGTTTGAACCGGAATCCCTTAACGGTTCTTGCCTGCTCTGATCCTAAGCATTATTTTGTCCATATTTGGTGTTTCTGTTACTATGGAGGAGATTCCATCCTTGCTACAGCAGGTCCTGCAGCTTGTGCAAGTATGTCAGCAGTTGCAGTTGGATAATAAGGAGCTCCGGGAACGGATAGCTTCGCATGAGTCAGCCTCTAGTTCTAGATTGAGACCATCAGAGCCTAAGGTTAGTCTTCCAGAGAAGTTTGATGGCACCTGGGCCAAGCTTCGCGGTTTTTTGAATCAGATACGGTTGTTGGCCGTGTGGACCAGGCCACAGGCCTCTATTTGTTATACAAGGAGGACCCCACGGGCACGTCAACCATGCCAGGCACAGGCCTCACAGCCACGCCCGATGCCCCACTCAAGGGAGCCAAGAGGCACG
>JAANSK020273213.1:0-11487 GCA_011763485.2 Isoetes engelmannii
CTTCTACCTAATTCTAAGGAGCCAAACCCATCTGCAGAGTTGAGAAAATTAGCCAGTCCATCCCGTGATAGCCTCAATGACTTTCTCAGCATACGAATTTGCATCCTATTTTAAACCATGTAGCTAAATTTTTAGGAGGAACTCTTGAACAGACCTCGTAAGGAACCCTACCATGTGCATTATGAGGGAAGAAGCTCGCAAGATTGAGCCATGAACAACACCTCGAGCTCTGCCGCTATGGTTGTTGCAGACCTTCCCTTGCTCCGCCATAGCTGAGGAAGCCATAAAATCGCTAGAGCGAGAAGAAAAACATTGGACTACATGTATCCTTACCATAGTCGCCACTGCGACCATGCCGCCATAGCAAAAAAAAAATAGAGCTTCGATACAACTATGCCAAACTCTATGCCGTCCGATCTAACCTGGATGATCTTAGCCGTTGAATCTAGGGTTTGACCCATAGACAGACATATGGGATAATATTATAATATAGGATATACCTATTACTGCTCGAAAACCCCTTGGGGTGGGGTTTTTTTAAATCCTCACAGTAATACGATTGCTGCTCTCTTTGTTTGGGTCCCATAGGCTAATGGATCTCCGTGAACGATAAAAAATTTATTCTATTATACTCTAATCTCTATCTAAGCTAAAACCATACTCTTCTATTACAAAACCTTCACTTTTAAGGCCATTAGAGCAATGTTGTATGATATGTGTGTCTCCAAGACTAGAGGGTCCTAGTGGATATAAAAAAGCTCTTCTTCTCAACCAGAACTTTTGAGTTATGATCTTTGTCATGCTACACGTTGAACAATCATTTCAACATATCGTAAAAGACCATAGGCCGCCTTCGATATGGTAAATACAACTCCTGGAAGGACAAAAAGGTTATGATAAACATGTTGTATTACAATTAAAAGCTCAAGAAAAGAAAATGAAATTATGATAAACTACATCTTTAATAATTAAACATGTGCTTAAAGAATAAAGAGTACGATACATTAAACCTTTTACAATTAAACATATAACTAAACACTCACGTATAAAAAGTGGAGCTTACTAAAGTATTGAACAATAATACATCGGGATGTGCCCCAAGATATCTCTTCAACTATGTATTGCCACCTCATCCAGAACCAAATTTTTAACTTCTAAATTCTATTACAGCCCCCCTTTCTTTTTTGGTAATAAAATAGCAATCCATTGATTAGAGAGATGGTGTTCTAAACTCAAAGAGCTTGAATTGAATTTAAGAATGAGGTGATTTGTTAATTGAATAATTATCTAAAGTCCGTACTAGAGTTATAATGAACTAGATCAATAAGCCTCTTACAACACAAACAAAATTATAACTAATGTTAATCCATGATCTCTCTTTCTGTACACTAAATTTAAAACGAATGTGTACCTAGAAACAAATTTACAAGCAGGCCTATTTTGCAGGTACTTGGATGTTTATTTATTAGGTTGCACATTAGTTTGGCAGGCATATTGAGGCTTTGAATGGGGAAGGAAAGTGATGCTTGGACTTTTGATTTGACTTTTTGAACTGCTGTCTTGCTAATGCATATGTGTAAGCATTAAACGACATATGCATGGGTACTATAGATCAACACGCCACCCTCCAGCGTTTTGCACATAGTATCTTCCTTCATCTACATAGCTTTCCTTAATGTTTCTCACTCATGTGCGAGGGCCTAGAATATAAGTTTTGCCGAAGTCAGAGATACCTCAAATGCAAAAGCCAAGCGCAGTAATGAGGCTTCTTGCCATGGGCGCCCAATTAACTGCAACCCAATTGGTAGTCCTTCGGAGTCATGCCCAACCTACAAAACGCACTTCAGCAATCTTCTCCATGGCTATTCCATATTTTGCCTACTATTTATCTCACACATGCAGAGCTTTACAAAACTGATGTGCTACATCGATTCTTATGATCATTGTAATAGGGGATTGTCTATATACATGTTAATGCAAGAGAAATAGTTTTGCCTTAACAAAATTCTTACAGGTATGGTTATTGCTGGAAAGCCAAGAAAATTTGCTGCCAATATAAAGCGCATAAGTTTCCCTGCATTAAATCATCAAAATCACTGCAAATCAAATGCACATTCCTATGAAAAAAGGAAAAAAAGAAACACAGTAGCAACTAAGTTTCTAATGTAGAAGAAAGCTTAAAAAATTAAACATCAAGCAACCATTGGTTTCAAGGTCGCTTTCTCCAATATCAAGTGCTCCAGACGATATAAGAGGTGCTGTTATGCTGTTTATAAGCCAGAAGAACACATCACTTTCTATATAGCTTTGAAGCAAAAGAATAAAAATAATATTACACAACTTTTGCTGCTTACGCCGTTGTTGGTGTTACAATAATGTCAACTGTCTTAAATATCTCCATATGGTAGAACATTAGCCTCCGTCTACTGAAACCAAAATTCAAGCGATAAACAACAAAACATTTGAGCTTCAAGGGGTTTTATTGATTTCTATAGGTTATTCTAAATTGCAAAACTATTACACTCAACTCAAGAATATAAAAAGTTTACCTTAGCCGTTGTGCATTGACATAGAGATTAGATTTGAAATACTCGAAGAAAGTTAAAGTTACACGAGATTCATAACAAGTTTTCTTCATCCTGTAATCATTTCGTGACTTCAGATGTAGAAGTGCATTTTTGAGCAAATGAATTTACTATGCCTCAAGCAAAACTCACCCATATTTATAATATGTGCTCAGGAAAGACAATATTTCAGAACCTGTTGTGATCAGGTGACCATTCCGCAGTTCTTCTAATTCAGGTATTCCAACTTCCATTATCTACAGTGAAAATACACGAGAATGAACGAAACACCCTTGACCAACCAAAAAACCGTTTAGAGTTGAAATTTATTAGCTAGTATAAATCATGTCTTACTTTTACATTATACGCTTTCTCAAGGATATGCAATGCCTTGTCACAAACTTCACTGACATCATTGCTGGAATCAAAAAACCACTAAACAGGCATAGAACATAGGCAGTCAATACCCATATCTTATCATAATGTCAGTAGCAGCATTAAAGGTTTAAAGTCTCACGCACGTCCGTGTACCTCCCTAGTTTCAAATCTCCAATAGCAGAAGTTTTTTGCCGCAGAATCGGGATACGAGCTGGTGGCTGTCATTCATTTACAGCTTTAGAGCCAATCACATATACCAGTCCAAAACAGACTAACTTAATTGCTAAGCACGACAATCTCACTTACAGGACATGAACATAGAACATCACTGCCATGGCTGCCCAACATGGCTGAATAACTGCACGTTAAACATCCAATGGCATAAGGAGACTACTAGCATACGCATTAACAAGAATCGGTAGGATGAACAGCACTACTTAGACTTTGATAGAAGGGTGGCTAGTGTAACTCCATATGAATATTACTAGCATCCCACAAGGCTGACGTGTTAATTTGGTCTTATTATTGAGGAGCTAGACATGATTATCCTTCGATTAAGTGCACCTTGCTTGTTTTGGGAAGAGCGCAGCAAGTGAATTAGCAGAGATCTCTTCATATATCAGCACTGCATAATATACTCATTGACGTATTCATGGAATTGACAGACAAGGATAAACAAGGGAGCTTGCAGAAAAATGAAAGTCATGTTACTTAGGGATCGTAAACCTTTTACAACCTACTTTGCCATCCTATTTGGAAGAAGGCAGATCTCTTTATGATGATCATTTATCTCTAAGAGTTGCAAAATGAGATTGTGTCAATTTCCAGTCTTTTTCATCTAGTATGCAAATCCCTTCTGTTAGGATTAAGATGAACCGAACATACAGAAGCAATACGTCCTCAACCGTTGCAGCTATGGGACCCACTGAAAGCATGGTATATCCAACAGGTAGCGACCTGCAAGCCATTAAAAACATCAGTCAACATGTACTATCCTTGTACCTTTCAGGTGTACTTACCCAGAACAAGTTATTCGGCCAAAGGTGCTCTTTAGACCAACCACCCCACATAATGCTGCTGGTATCCGTATAGAGCCTGCATTATAAGTTAAACTATATGTTACATTTTAAAACTGGAGCTTCAGACCCCACTCGAAATAAGTACAATTCTTGGAATACCTCCAGTATCTGTGCCAAGAGCTGCAGGACAGAGACCAGAAGCAACAACAGCGCTTGACCCTGCAGAAGAACCTCCCGTATATCGATTTATTTTGTATGGATTGCGAGCAGTCCTATTCAAACAATCACTTTGCATTAGTAAATCCCAGATGGTGAGAGTGAGACATCACAATCTACAGTGGCAACTGTTCTGTTCCAAAGATAGGACCGCCTGACTAAGAATTTACAACGTTCATTTTAATTATGGGAACCATATAAAGGAAGTATATGTAGAAAAAGAAAACATCTAAGCTTTAATGTAATATACTTCTATTCATGTCGAAGAAAAAGATGCTAGACACTATTATGATACCCGTATAGAGGATTGCTGCCTGTTGTCCCCATTCCAAGTTCATGCATATTGGTTTTCCCAGCAAACACCACTCCACAATCCCGCAACCTCGATACACAAACTGCGTCCCGTTTCACTTCTCTGAATTTGTGCAGCCATGTGGTTCCACCTAAATGGTTGAAGCAAAAACAAGTTAGCTCTGTTACCTTTGCATGGATGAGAAAGATAATATCATTACCCTTGCTTTCATATGGAAGGCAATCAATATCATCCTTTACTGCAACCAAAATTCCATCTAAAACAGACAATGGACATCCTGCACACCACAAACCACAAGTGGCTGGCCAAGATAAGAGCTAATTGGACGTTACAGAAATGACAACTCTAAAATCTTCTCAGAGATCGACTTAAACAGGCATGGACATGTTGAGCAGCATTTTGCACGCAGAATATTCACAAATTTACAAGCTGCTTAATGGGAAGAGAGATGCTCCTGCATGCAAATGCATCAATAGTTCTACTAAGGTCCCACGAAAATGAACCGTAATTTTAGTGAACAACAAAAGCAGGAAGCACAACATGTTCCTTACAGGAGACAGGTATAGGAGGAACATTGGTGATGTAGGTACCATTGCAAATGTGAAGCAATAAGTGGATGATGACTTCTTTTTTGTATTTACCAGTATGTGTGATTTACATTAACATGTTAGAACTTAGTTAAAAGAGCATTCAAGAACCAGATAATACCCAATCTGCATCATCCTCACTCAGTAGAGCATGATGCTATGTGAATTTGCTTAAGCACATACATGGATCAGCACTAAATTCATTGCTGATCTAGGCACAAACTCTGTTCTAAAAAGTGAAACATGACAGAAACTACCTGAAACAAACCGCTTTGTGGAGTCGGCAGCTTGAGCACGTACATTGTCAATATCAAAGGATATAAAGAACGACATAGGTGGAACTTTCCTCTCAGAATCATGTACTGCTGTTATGAAACGCTCTGCAACCTATTCTTGTACAGATTATATAGTTCAGTGATTAATTTAAACTCTGCTGATTGACATGAGCCCTCACCTCATATGGTGTGATACTTCCACTTCTGTAGGCATCAGCATAATCTCTTATTGTCCAAAACAAGAACGGGAATCCTTCTGTGAGTTTTGAGGAGTACATGGGTAGACATTCAACTGCTATAGCTACTCTAGAAGCTGGTTCTAAATCTTGATGAACCTCACTTGTTGCGGGCTCTTTTAATACTGCACAAATAAAGTGGAATATATGTAAATAAATGCTAGCCTAGGCAAGGAACCCTAGAGATATTTACCGTCTGCAGAAAATTCTGGCAGAAACATAGGAGCATCTGGAATTAAGATCTCCTATAGCGTCTGCAAAGATCAAAATCGGTAAAAAAGACCATGATAAACTATAGCAACTTAAGTTGTACCTGCGGCAACCTGTTTTTCCTCATGAAGTACCACTTTATAATATTTCCTAGCACTGGCATTTCCATTGCCCATGCCAAAAGCCTCAACATAATCCCAGTGCATTTTGGTGCTATTATAGACTCTCTCAAATGAGAAGTATATTACATGAATGCAATTTGATTCCTGAAAATTTTCCATAACATATATGCATTAGAATGCTTACCAGTAATTTTGATTGGAACGTACTTCACACGTTCTTTTATGACTTCATCAACTGGAAGCATACACTTGAGAGCCATATAAAACTAAATTTGCTATATGAAATCAAATTCGTTCATGAGAGAAGAACAGCCCAGTTAGCATATCTTTTATGTATCAAATCGAAAAAGAACTCCAGATAATGGAAAGGATTAATTTAGAGATTTTACATACGGGTTGAAACATTCCAAATGTATCACGGGGCCCATGAGCTCTCCTGGGCACAGATCCGCATGGTCTTCAATGCTCAGAAATGGGATCAAACCGGGTGTTGCGCACTCCCCACATGCATGGATGAGAATGTCAGAGTCTGCTTTTATTGCTCGTTGGTCCAGCCATTATTGTTTTGCTCTTCCTGGACACTGTGTGCCGGAAAGGATTAATTTAGGGATTTTACATACGGGTTGAAACATTCCAAATGTATCACAGGGCCCATGAGCTCTCCTGGGCACAGATCCGCATGGTCTTCTCTGCTCAGAAATGGGATCAAACCGGGTGTTGCGCACTCCCCACATGCATGCATGATAATGTCAGAGTCTGCTTTTATTGCTCGTTGGTCCAGCCATTATTGTTTTGCTCTTCCTGGACACTGTGTGTCGAATTTCTGGGAACAATAGCATCCTACCTGTTAAAATCGAGAATTTCCGCAGGAAAAAACTTTTCGACAAGTTTTCCCACACTGTTTGTCCCACACACTCCTGTAACATGGACTTTGTATCTGGTCTGGATAAGTAACCACATTAAATGGGCTTAATTTTGACCTCATAAATCTTGCTTCCCCAACAGAAGACGCCAACAGATCTATTATGAGATCCAGACAAAATTGAGCGATGCGATACTTGGAAGTTGGATCTTAATAGGAAGCTAACCTTCTTTTTGACCCATTTACAGCTAGATAATAATTGGTCCAGCAAGCCATGAATGTCCAAAAGAATGGTTATATGTAAATCCTATCATTCCTGATGTTAGGCGAATAGCTGTACCAGTAGATGTGTCCACCAACTTACTGCTTGACCAATTTATGGCATACCTTGTGGCTGTGTAATTAGGAATGCTATTTCCCTCCACTTTTTTTAGCAGTTCTTTCTTTGACAAGGGCTTTTTGTGGCCCTTGTGGTATACTTTATGGCTATTATATTGAAGTGATATGCAATGGCTATGACTTTTTTTTTTAAGGACGTGAAACTCTATTAATTAAAAGAAAGTACAAACATAGATGGGGGACTAAAAACTCAGTGGAGAAATTGTCCACCAGAGCAAAACCACCTGCCACCTTGTAACAAACAGTACTCAAAAGAGTTATACATAAGTGTTGATCTGAAGATAGTGGATCCAAATACGATTCTTCACTTTGTCCTTAACTAATGAAGATATATAGGCTTTGACAATGCATTGCCTAGCTTCAACAAGCACTCGCATCAGGGGTTCTAATGCCCTTGAAGATGAAGAGATTTCTTTTTTTCCAAATTGACCAAATGATCCATGCTGAAGCCAGATGAAATGCCCTCTTTGTCAGACTATTCCAGGAACTTGGGTACACTGCCAATAACACCTGCTAACTGTTTAAATTGCAATTGAAGAGACTTTGAAGCCACAACCAACTCGGTCTAGTATGCTGACACAAAAAGAAACAGTGCTCAATCGTCTCAGTCCCCTGGGCACATAAGGGGCATGCTGCAGACACTGGAGGACAAAATCTGTGGACCAGAACATTGACCCGCACACATCTATGGATGATCTGCCACCACAAAACAGACAACTTGGGATGGAGTAACTTATCCCAAACCCATTTCCAAACTGCTTTCTGTTGATTCACTGGTATCACCAAAGGCCACTTCTGTGAGGGAGGCAACACCTCAGCAGCAAGAAGGATCTTATACATAGAGTTAACCAAGTGCTCGACCTTAACATTCTCATGAATCACCCAAAGATGGCATGCTACTACTTGTGGTATAGGAGGAAGTATGGAGACTACCTTCTGCCATGGCTATGACATAGTATGTAAGAAAAAAGAAAGAACTAGCAGTAAAGCATGCTTGAAGCAAAGGGTTAGATTTTTTTATTCTCTATAGGAAGATGAGAGGGAGAGTAGTCCTTAGATACAAGACTCGTGTTCACTAAGAAATATAAGTCTATTCATGATTTGATAATAGTTCCTTGAAGCCGAGAGACTTTAAGTACGGGTTTAAGTCTATTCATGATTTGGTAATGGTTCCCTGAAGCCGAGAGACTTTAAGCTGGGTTTTATGCCCTGTAAACAAGGTGGCCAACGGGTGGCGACAGACACAAGTTTCCATCGAGTGGTTTTACAGGGCATACAACCCCCCTCCCATCAATTACCAAGTGTAATGCATAGTTGGGTGCAATTACGTTGAAATAGAGTAGCTTATAACTAATATTTTACATAAATAAAATACCCTTTCATGTTATAATTTACATGCAATTATAGAAGGAAGGAAGGAAGTATATTTTACCATCCACGGAGGCCACAGGCCTATGAGACGGTATATTTTTGGAGGGGTCACTACCTTAATAAGATCATCGTACGTATAGATGCACACATAGGCTATAACACGATAACTATACTAGACTAGAATATAAAAGAAGCGAATAACATATGAAGAAATAGTTACGCCTTAGCAATTATGAACTAGGTCATGTTATATCCAAGGGGTTAGTGTGCTATAACCACAAAAGTTGACAACCACCTAATCACTCTAATCACTCGGAGTATGAGCTACTATTAGAGAGAAAAGAAAACGCATGTGTATCAGAAGAAACAAACTCCTGACCTTGTTGAAGTGCACTCAACATTAACCTTTGCATCACCAAGTTGGTAAACATGCCCAAATGAACAGAAGAAATTTGCAAATCATATACAAACTTGGTACCACAACGACCATAATCGTTTTCAAAATGGTATGTCAAAACAAACCATGTAGATTTCAACTAAGTCACACATTTTAAACCACACAATGTGAGGCTTGTGCACTTGGCAAGAAATACTCTTCAACAATACAGAAACTTGTGGTAAGCATATTGGTCTTCTCATCTAACGCTGCCCTAGACAAGAACTGTCCCCTCTATGTCTGCCCTAAACAAAAATAGTCCCCTGGACAAAAATTCTAGCTCATGATGAATCTGCCCTAGACAAGAATTGTCCCCTTTATATCTGCCCTAGACAAAAATAGTCCCATGGACAAGAATTTTAGCTCGTGATAAATCGACCTATTGGGTGAATCCATGCAGCTATCAAAGCATCAGGATATAGTGCCAAAAGAGACAGTCCGTAACTAATTAGAGTGGTCGTTTCAACAAAAAATTCAGGTTCAAATGATGTTGGAGGCCCCTTGTTGGTGCTACTGTATCTTATGTAAAGGTGCGTTTATTGTGCCTTAAGCTTTTGCTGGTTCCAAGCTACTCCATTGGGCTCACCACATACATCTTCGATGTGTTCTCCAAGAATTTGAGTAAGAAAAGAGAATTCCGGACTGGCTTTAAGTTGGATTATTGGTAGCAACACTTTAAAGTAGATCGTGTTATAAGAAGGCCCTTAGTCAATTGCTTTGCAAAGGGGCAGAAACGTAACTAAAATAAAAAACTTCCTTAATAGAAATGCCACTGTACAAAATAACTTACAAGAAAGGTTCAGTTCAAGAAGAGCACCCATACCAGATAGAACTATGTTTTCACTCAAGGTACATAGCTGCACTATTAACTGCCGAGCGGAGATTGCAAGGGGGGATTCCATTCAAACATTTCCCCTAAGATCATGTTGTCTAACATGTGAATAGAACTCCACATCCAAGGAATAGAGTGGATCTCTTGCAAAGCTGGAGTCTAAGCTACATTCAACCTCTTATTATGTATATTAGATTCTGGAAAAATGAAATACTCCACTTCCTTAATAGAGCCAAGCTAATGTGTGTCTAATATGGAGCCATTTTTCCCGGAGTATCTCCCTGCAAATTTAAGGAGTAAAAAGGGTCAGTAAGAATAATTCAGGAAGAAGACCAACTTACTTTCTGCTTTTGTATTTTTGGATGACAAGCCACCTCACAGTTATCTAACAAGTGTTGCTAAACATAATATATGAAATGGCTTAATGCTTATCCTGTCGTACAGGCAGTCATATCTACCTGTGCAACAACGCTCTGCTGTTCGGCCTTAAGCGCCACTCTGCCAATTAGACAATTTAAAGTAATGTTGCATGGATATGATCGTGATGTAGAATCACATTGATAATGGCAAAACCAAGTTAGATATAGATGCAGGCTCTGAGAAAATGTCTTGCATGTTCGTTGAATTTATCATTTAATAGCAAAAGTTCCTACTTCTAGCTTGTGCAATCTGCACCCACTCTGTGGAGATATTGCAACTGAAACATTGAATTGAATATCACAAAAAATGGTTCGTCGTGTAAAACGTATAACTATACGGTCATTTTGCTATGGTTTACATATGATTGTGGTGTTGTATTTGTATTAGGGTATGCCAGTAATATTTATAGCACTAAAAGAAAACCCCTACCTTTGCAACGCTTTTTGCATTAAATTAATATTATAATATAATTTTCGAATGACGTTTCAAATCAATGTTGCAACGTGTTGCAATTGATGGGACAAATGAAACGCATTACACATTTGAAACGCATTTCAAATTTGAAACTCGTTTTAAACGTGCAATGCGTTGCAAAATTGAAACGCATTACACGTTTGATATTCAATTCAACTTAGTAAATTTGAAAGGGAAAATTGTAAAAATATCCCTATTTATTTACAAAATTGTGAAAATGCCCCTGTTTCAGGGGTATTTTTGGTAAAATGGCTCTAACTTTTGTTCGGTAATCCAAATAAAATTATGTCCTTCAGATGAATGGTAGATCAGGATGATATCTTTTCATCAAAACTGAAATCATCTGAATCGGAGTCCAAAATCACAAGTTATGGTCACGATTTGTTTGTGGTTAAAAAATAACATAACTTGTGATTCTGGACTCCGATTTGAGTGATTTCAGTTTTTGTGAAAAGATATCATCCCCACGTACAATTCATCTGAAGGACATGATATTATTTGGATTATCGAACAAAAGTTAGAGCCATTTTATCAAAAATACCCCTGAAACAGTGGCATTTTCACAATTTTGTAAATAAATAGGGGTATTTTTACAAATTGCCCAATTTGAAATCTACATCAATTTGTTAACATGTTTCAAAAATGTTTCTATGTTAAACGTTACAAAAATTAAAAGCACGTTTGAAAAGAAACATGTTTTTTTTTTAAGAACTGTGTCATCAATATATTAAAAGAATGGTAATGTTACAAATCGAGTGAGGAGGAAGGAGAAC
>JAANSK020273224.1:0-11484 GCA_011763485.2 Isoetes engelmannii
CCTTGACATCTTGAGATGGTATTTCATATTATTATGGAAGATTTGCTTCCATCCAGAAATTTCTGTATTTTCCAATGCTGGTTCTGCCTCTTTATCAAAGAATGTTAGAGCTCATGGTATGTGATTATGCTGCTATTAACTGCGCTTTTCATGCAAATCCCATTTTCATGCAAATCCCATTCCTCACTGGATTGATTGGCATTAGGTCATGCAAGAGTTTCTGCAGATATTTGCCATCTTAGTACTTTATGGTTCACCATTTCTCTTACAGATCTCCTTGCTTTTCCTTAGAGACCTCATTGCTTTTCCTTAGTAGAGCATATTGTTGTCTAGATTTCACCTTTCTCCAAAGATTTTATGATTTTAAAATAAATTTCTATATATTATCCTTAGAATTTTTACGTGAATATGAGAAACAAGTCTTGGCTACTTTGTTACATGTTATAGAGAGACGTCACACTTGCAGCAGAACCGGTAGAAGATCAGGATGTTGACCCTATGTCAATTGTCATGGAACGTGCATGTGATTTTGCACCTAACAATTCTGTTTTTACATCTGCAGGTTCTATGAAGTTGCATATCTGAAGGCAGTGTGCTGGTTTGAGGTAGAAGGTGCATTGGAATGCTGCTTGCATCCTGGTTATTACACTACATCAGTAAAAATGCAGTTGGATAATGGATGCAACCGTGGCTGGTTTTGGGAACCAGCAGAGTTTGTTCTTTCTACATCATATGGTCAGCACAAGGCTTTTTGATGCCATATAAAAAATTACAAACGATTTGATTCTATAAAACCTACAAAAGATTTAGTTCCTGCAAGGCTTGTGGATGGAATATGGACAGAATATAATGTTGGCGATTTTGTTGTAAGAAATGCAAACCACCCAATTGGCATACAATTGTCTATGACACAAATTGGAAGTCATTGGAAGCATGGCCTCTTTGTGGATTGTATGATAGTTGCGTCCAAAGTATCTTATTCCTTCAGAGGAATTGCCAAATGCAAGGTCTTCCTGTATAAGCCGATGGTTTAGATCATTGTCTATCTAGATTTCCAAACATAGTTGGCATCGGTATTAGGAATGGGCACAGTCGGCTGCGAGAATGGAATGAATAGCTCTTTTTAAGATACTATTTAAAATGGTAAAAAACATTGAAATCTAAGCATGTATGCAATCTCATAAGTTAACCCTAGATATTTCCACGTGTATGTATGCGAAGCAATGTTGGCGTGCTGTTCTATGAAATTTGATCACTCAGATGCCATAATGGTGAAGAAGATTGTCCCAAAGAGGCATTCCACGTTCCACGGTAAAAATGACATGAAGACCCGAAAATATGTGACATGGTAGTTTAGGGGTTCTTCCCCCACTAACTTTACAATGATCATGGCCACTTTCACAATAAAATGTTGAACCAGTGACCTTGGGCATGTCAGTTCAGGGTCTTACCACAGGGTTTGAGACTTATACGAATTTTTTTTTGCATTTCTACGTACAGAACCTATCCCTGCTAGCAATTTATGCACCATGTTAGTTTTTGAGCCTATGCCCGACGAAGAGCCCAACAACGCTGGGCACTTTTTCTAGTACATATAGAAAAGGTAGATATCTAAACATAGATAAAGAGGTAAATATAGAATAAAGGGAGATATCTACGTGTCATCTCAACAAGAGATAATTATAGAATAAAGGGCTTCTAACGTGGCAAACAAAGAACTCCATAGCAAAAAACTTGATAACCTTCTTGATATACTGGTTTGTGCCGGAGATAGATCAATGAAGATGATTCAAGAGGTGGGTGCATATCCCTCTTCTTTCACTCCGGCAGAACTACCAGCATCCATAACCACATCTCAAAAGAACAGGTAGAGTAAAGCTTGGCTACCAGCTTTCGGACAAATGTCCATCTTACAAGCACGCTTCAGCTTCCTTTGTCAATTCAATTACATGTAAGGGCTACTCCAAGTTAACAGAGTCGAGCTGAAGAGACTGCATGTTCCGAAAATAGAATGCGGAGGAAGGGTGTCAAGTTTTTTTTTTTTTGGTCCTCACCCTGGTTCTTCCATCCTCACCTAGGGTATGTCCTTTGCGCAACCCAAAAAAAAGAGTGTTGCATTACATAGATGCAAGACTCCAAACAACGAATGCAAAAAAAAAGTTGCTATTAAGAACACTCTAGTCAACGAATCCTTCAAATTAGTATGTTAATGAATGCATCACGCAAGAATCCTTCGAAAGATGACTCCAGACGACGAATGCAATAAGAAAATCTTCTAAACTATACTCCAGGCAACGAATCCCTGAATAAGATGCTTATGAAGCCTCCAAAACCAAAAAGACATGCACAAAAACAAGAATAAGATTTAACCATATCAAACATAAGGGAAAAAAAAGAAGAAAAGAACATGACTATGTAATGCCTTACAATGCAACGGCTCATCCGAAGATTACAGATCATCAAAATATGAGATGACACCGGAGATCGGCATTGCTAAAGCTTGAAAACAGGGAGAACTCACCGGAGAAGAAAGGGATTTTTTCCATGTCACAAAAAGTCCCTTAAGTATACTGCCACATCACTGCTAGAAAAATTCTTACATACATAATCCCGGCAAGTGTGCATTACGTTTGATATTTTTAGGCAGTCAGGATTCCACCAGAAAATTTCCCGGCCGTCTCGTCAACCTCTACGGCACACTCGCAGCTCCGCCGCTCGTGCGGCGCCTCAAATTTTTTTGGCGGAATCCCTTCCATCTAAAAATTACCTAATACTTAATAGCAGCCTTGCTGTGAAGGGCATTGAAAGCTCTGCACAAGGGCTTCGCCGGCACATCATCTCTCTTTTTTTTAAGTAAGAATGCTACTACTATGGATCTTAACTAAAACACGAAACAGAAACGCTTCAATCCAAGTCCATGTAGAGATAAATTTGGAGATCAAATCGATGTGGCATTTTGAGGATTCCGTGGCTTTTTGAGGAGCGAGGTAATTGGGAGGCGAAGAAGGATACAACATGAAAGTTACATCACCTAGAGGTTCCAGGAAAGAACTAGGCAGGCCCATACAGTTTTTTTGACGTGTAGAATATTTTATATTAATGTCCGAATGTCCCTTACTAAGGTTCACATTGTTTGCCCACAAGGTTTGCCATGATGGGTACATATGTTTCTAGCTTGCATCGATGAGTTCCATATTGGCTTGAAATTGATGAAATATTAGTAGAATGCCACATTTATGACACATTAATATGATCAATGGATTTGTTACAGTTTGTTAGGGACAATCTTGTCATATAAAACCATATGTTAAGCTCTTTCTTAATCAAATTTAGTATTCATTTGGTTTCTTACCTTGTTCTTGCTATCTGAGAGGGTCCAATCATATCATGGTGTTCGAGTCTAGGGGTAGGAGTTTATAAAATAATTGGAAGGAAAGTTTTGGTGTGTGAGGTTCTATAAACGAAGGCCAATTTGGTCCAAAATTGGATGGGTGAGGCCAATCTATAGGAGCAACAACAAGTTTGGATTGTGACGCTAAGTTCCAAGATGAAGCTAGGGACTGATTTTGTGTAGTAGCCGAACTCGAGATTGTTTTTTTCCCCTCCCCATGGTTGGTTTTGGAAAATTGGAGGTATACGAAAATTTCTTTCCCACACAGAGGCCAAAAATGTCAACAAGGCTTAATATGGTCGTCCTTTTTGTTCTTGTTGATTGAGAAAGTTGTTTACATTAGGAACTCCATCTTGAACGAGGAAAATTATGTATCATGGTAGTCCTTCAGGACATGGTCTAGTGGCAGGACCTTAAGCCGCCACACCCGATGTCAATGGTTCAAACTTGGCCAAGATCAATCTAGTAATGAGGAACTTACAATTCAATTGTCCCGAGGTCACGAGTTCAAGTATGATCAATTGTCCTGTTGGAGACATTATACCTGCCATATATAATGGATAATCACATGCAAAGCAACTTCTAGCATAGAGCTGGAATGATCGCACCTAGGTGTGCATTGGCATCCATGTGATCTATAGAATAAAGTGAAGTAGAATGTAATCATGATGTGATGATGAATAGACTGACGTCCTTCAAATTGTGTAGTCTTTGGCATCCATGTGATCTATAGAATAAAGTGAAGTAGAATGTAATCATGATGTGATGATGAATAGACTGACGTCCTTCAAATTGTGTAGTCTATTCTAACGGACATTTGAAAAATTATGTAGCATGGAAAGTCTATTTTAAAGGAGCATTAGGATATAACGCGCTTGATGAAGTCATGGATCCTAGCTCGACTAAGAATGAAGCATGAAGGAAGTCCAATCTTGAAGCCCTACGGTAGGATGAGACGTATGACATCGAAACTGGATGGAACATGCAGATCCAAGACGCATGAATTCTAAATTTGTGATCTGAGGTGTATATTCTGTTTTGTAATATCGGTGCCACTAAAGGAACAATAGTAGTGCTATGAAAGCTTCGCCTGTGACTTCACATGTTGCCTATAATAATAATCATATGTAAGTCTCATATTTATATGGCATAGAATGTGGCTTGTGCATAAGTTTGACGTGGATATGTATATGATTGCTAGCTCTAGCTGAATGTTTTCTATGCAATACTTTGCTTCTCTACTTTTCTCCAAAGCCCCAAATGGCGATGCATGCTGATGGTCGCACTACATGAACCCTTGCCAAGAGTGGACATGACGACCAGGCTCTTGATGGGAGAACTCATAGACACCATCCCCACCCGCAGAACGAACACCATGGGGAAAGTAGACAGGCCCACACTGAAACAAGAAGCACGGGAAAAGACTCTGGCAACATACACGACCCGGCAAACAAATGACAGACATTCTAACTTGGTCGCGAACCGTGCCTGTACGTCGGACGCAGCAGCCCCGACATATGAGGAGCATTGGCAACAAGTTCAGGAGATGGCATAAAGCAACACCAGAAGGCAAATGGACCGTTACATTTCATATCGTATGAACAAAATTTTCGTATTAGCTTCCTTCACACGATATGAGGAATGTTGTTGTGAAGGCAAGTGGACTGTTATATTTCGCATCATATGAAAAAACATAAAATATTTTATCGTAACATTACCTAAACAAAAATATCATACGACGCAAATACAAGGGACGCCCAAAAAGAAGAAGAGCCACATATCACGTCGTGTGAGCAAATTATATGAAATATTAAATTTTCACTCAATACATCAACGCTTGAAAGGAAGCATCAGATGTCCCTTGGACAGACAAATAAATAGAAGTACTGATATATATTTGAACATAGGATATACATTACAATTCAGATCGTCTCATGTTCCCATTCATGTTCTTTCAATTCCCTTTCGCACTGATCTAGCAGCGGAATTACTCCAATGTTATCAACTTCAGTTTCCAACCTCAGGTAGGTCAGGTTAGCAGCTAAGAAGTTGAACATGTTACTGGCTCGCAGACCTACTTGGTCGTCAAAATATTCTAGCACGACGTCCCACCTAATTGCTATCACCCATTCGGTGTTAGATGCCAATTTGCAATGATTACCAAACATGCACAATGCACTGATGTAGTATACATTCTGCTCCTCTTAGACTGAAAGCCCGACTGAAGACGATAATTTCACCATTAATGAATTTCAAAATATATCATGGCAAACTGGAGTCCTTTAATCTTTCCTGTCCATCTCGTGCATGTCGATAAGAGAAGTCGTCGACTTCCCACAAATAAGACATCTCTAGGTTGCCTTGCTCGAATTTGTGGTAATCATTGAGGCTTATGCTGCCTCGGTCCATGGAAAGGCACCTCTAGATGTGATTGAGAATTTTGCACGAAGTCGCTGAAATTCCTCTTCGGTTGGCAAGTTAGGTTCCTCTCGAGCACAATCTGTCTCAAGCTTCTCATGTGCTTCCTTTAGCTTAATAGCATTGCCAGTCGAGGTGTTCCACAAAGTCTTCCACTCATTCTGCCAAGGTGCTGATAACCTCGTCTTCCTTAGCACACATCCTTAACAAAGATGGGTTCCTAACTAATAAGTATTCTTTACCATCCATCAAAATTGGCGTAATGTCGGACAATTTTGGTGTATCCTCATCTTCTTCCTCGTCTTCTTCATTGTCAACATTATGCAATGTCAATGCTTCCATGTTAAGTTTCTTAGATTCCTCTTCTTCTTCTTGTAAATCTATCTCCATTTCTACTGCAATCATCCTCATCATCACACAGAACTGACCCCCCTTGCATTAAGGATTTCATTGTTTCCGTTGGATCTTGGCCTTGCCCGATCAAGATGCAATAAGAAGCAAATGCATACAGTAAAGAAATATAAGTTATCTTCTTCAACACAAGCACACAACTTGGAGGAGCTCGCTGCACCGCATTCTTGAAAAATGTCTTGGATCCTTGCAAGTGGATTGTTGCTTCCTCTAAAGCTACTTTTGGAATTCAAAAGCCAAGAATGCCATCAAACCACAAATGTTGCACATAAATGCTGCAATGAACCCTAATGCAACATCATGATAGCAAGCGAGCTGCCCGCTCTTTCCCGTGATGTCCATCTCCTTACAATAGAAAGAATAAACTACAGTCAACTCAACATCCTCATTTTCATGTGGAGCAGATGCATATCATTCCGGAAACTTTGCAAAACAATCCATGGCGAGTTAGATGGAATATGCAAGAAAAGGCACAAGAGCTACCAAGAAGCCAGGAAACCAGTAGCCGTTGTAGAAACGCATACAATAGAAAAGCATACAATAGAGCCGTTGTACTGGTCCGTCCGTACCCTTTAGGGTTAAGGTTAGGGTTAGAGATAAGATCATGCGATGCGTAAACAACTGTGCGCAAGATAAAAGCTGAATGCTAGGTACGCATCGTGTGATCCAAATCTGGAAAGATATTAATAAAGAAAAAAACATCCTATACAAAAAGTATATTTCATTATATTAATAGAAAGAGACATAACATGAGAAGATATACATCATTTTTCACATAAAAAATAGGGGAACATCTTAGTTTAACTGTAGAGGTGGTTAGGTCCTGGTGGTTCCTTTTCTTGTTGTAGGCATCCATAAAATGTTGACCATGGTATTGCGGATCTATTATATGCAAGACCAAGCGCATATCCTTGGGCTCGCCCCTCGTTGAAGGTAGCATCCACACCTATGAATCTATGGAAACATAACCTCCCACTTCTTGACCTTGAGTAGTTTGAAAGTGGGGCAAAAACACAGACACTACCAGAGACATGGATTGCAAATGAAGAACAAAGGTGAAAAGGATGCACGTAGCAGAGCTGTGATGAGCAATATCAACCTTGGCGCCAAAATTTGATATGATAGTAGGTGCATGTAGGCATGTGCACAATAAGCAGACAAAGTACCCATTACTTTGGTACGCGATATGATCTCAGCAAAACGCGTGCCATTAATGTCCTTGCAATTAATGCAGAAACATCTCCTATGAAAATCCACCATGTGGATGCCAAGTAAGCCTGCTCCTTTGCCAACTAAAATTGACTCTAGTAAGAAATGCGCAAACCTCATTGGCCGCGACAAATATGACGTGGAATTCTATCAGTAGAAATTTGGGCCATTTTGAGATCCCAAATTCGCCCTAAGGCCACTTGCATGGCTGATGATGTAAATCAACACATATAAAGACTTGGCGCAAACCATTCTGGATATCATAAAGAGGCATTAGGGATGTACCAAGAGATGGGGTTCATGATTTGAACCACATCTTAATCGTGGATCAAAGGAGCCCACAAGACACAAATCCACATTTGTTTATAACAGTGCACTAGCACATGGCCAAGAAACCTAATCAAAGTGCGGTATGAGAAAAGCAAAGAATGCAATGGGGCATTACATTAGATGATATACCAAAACCTGATGTGGGTGTTCGTAGCTTCATATCAGAGAAACTTAAGAGACTAACTGAGACTAAGCCAGTGGGAAACTTAAGAACTAAGTGAGACTTCTATACAACAGAGGTTAACCCAATTGTAATTTTTTGAGAGCAAGACTACCTAAATGTGTGTTTCAGTCGGGGAAGCATAAGCTTATTTCTCAGCTATGCTTGAGTCCTTGTCGACTTGAGATCAAAGTTGGAAGAGGTTTTATGCCACACGAGATTTGCTTTTGCTCTTGTTGTGGACAAGCTCTAGTGGAGGATGAAAAACATGCTTTTTAACTTGCCAAGCATTTAACCATGTCAGAAATTTGTATGCTAGTTCATGTGTGTCATTGGATGAGCTATTCCGTTTACCTCCACCAACCTTGGGGGTATATCTCTAAAGACTATTGGAGTTCAAGAAAATATTTGTTGGAACTGTACAAGTTGGGAACAGAACTTGAGGCCTAATACTATGGTCCTAGATACTGTAATTGTTCATGTTTCGGCCATGGATCTTAGGGTCTTAAAGGACGTGAATAAAATTCATTTTCATTTCATTCATTTAATCTAAGCATTGTATGCTGGTAGCTCTATTTGTTAATGCTTGTATAGGCCTGCAAATTCGTCAAAAGCCCTACGACCATGGTGGTAACACAGATATAAATTGTGTTCTGTCATGTATTCTTGGGTGGTTACAATTGCCTTACCATCGTTTTTTCCATCCATATCTAGGCAATTGATTGCTTCCAAAGTTTCAATTTCAATAACATCAACAAATTGTAGGTATGAAATTGACCATAGAGGGCAAGAAGTCTCCTCTTCCAAGCACATCGATTTATCCACCATGGATGTCTACTTTCTTCAAAAGAGACCATTTTATTGAGTATTTCCCTACCCACCATTTTCTTTCGCGACATCTAAACTTGAAAGATTTTCAAATATGTTAATTGCCAACACAATATATAGAACATTGTTCTAGTGTCTCTACTCCTCTCCTACAGACTGGGCATTCTGAGTGTATGTCATCCCTACATCATACAAGAATGTATCACCACCCTAAGAGGAGGAGGAGGAGCGATTATTATGTCATGCCACATTGATAGGACGCACACACCACACCAACATTTCTTTGTTAGGTCTGCCCCCCAACCGCGTTACATTGAATACGACTTTGGACCTGCTCAACTCCCACTTTCTCGGGCAAAGGAAGGTTGCCAGCATGAATACCTAGCATGTAATACCTAAAAACAAACCAACATTCCTTTAGTAATTGATACACAGACCAAAACTGTCCTACACATGCAAATTGTGGAGAAGAGGGGCAACCAAATCTCATATTTTTTTATCCTGCTCTTTCAACGAAAATTGTTCCAAAATGTCTCCAAGAAGCTAATCATCCTACCTAATATGTATTAAAAATCATACAAGAATGCATCTCATACTTAAAAGATCCTCCACTGTCAAATCCTAATGTTCTCTTAAGGTATCTTCCTATTATGAAACATCCAGCATCTCTAACATTTGAGAGAATCTTTATGGTGAAGTTTCTTCCTGCCTCCGTAGCTTTTATATAAATAACCATTTAAGTGTGTTCCCGCTTAGAAGAGTTTGAGAAAGATGAGGAAATTAATGAGACTCTACACTGGGATTTTGGTAGACACCATTAGTACTCTTAGGCAGAACGTCTTTTGATGGTACAGACATTAGAATATAACAGTTCATTTCATTCATTTCTGTCACCTGTATTGTGTACGTGTTGGTCGACTTGTGTGTCGATACTATTTGTTACTTTCATGGGATTGCATATGGATTGAGGACCAGTATGCTTCTTTTCCTTTTGCAACTATTACTAGTAGTAAGTAATTTTACTAGTAGTATAAGGAGGTAAATTTCAAAGTAATGGCAACAACTCGATTTTACATCTAGAAAAATTGAAACATGGTAATCAAATTGCTCATTGTTGGGGTCTAGACCTTGGATTAGAGAAATGAATTTTCTAGAATAAATTAAGTTGACCAACATTTGACCAGAGCTAAATTCTTTGCGTGGACCAAAAACGGGAAGTGGACCAAACGGAATGTCCCAAAATTGGGGTTAGGTAAAGATGCATGTCCGTGGGCAGGGAAGGCCGAAACAGAATGCCGGCAGTTAGGTAAGGAAGAGGAAGGGACAAAATCGAGCTCCTGGCTATGGCTACGACGACGGACGGACTACCAGAGTGCCCAACAGTCGCAGAATAGTAGCTAGTGCGCACGGGAGGGCCAGAAAGAAAAAGAAAAAAAAAAGAGCGAAGAAGACCATGATATGATGGGCCAGAGCTTGGCCAGTATGCAGGGGAGCCAGGCGGCAGGTAACAGAGAACCCCAGAGCCGCACGCTCACGGCATTGAGGTAAAGGACTGCACAGAAAAGGCACAGTTTTCAATCCTGGTAGGTCATTTCTTGGCTTAATTATTTGCAGGAAAAGAGAGGTAGGTGTGGGTTGCTATCCATCCTTGGACGAAGGAAAAATTAAAAAAAAACCCTTGATTAGGGGGCATGTCTGTCTTTCTGTGTGTTTTATTTCGAGGTAAATCTGCTCCCCCTGTTTTGCATTGTCTTGGTTTTTCTTTCTGTTATCTCGGTTCGGGTTGTTATCATGGCCTGTCATTATAGATATGGATATATACGTGTATCATATTCATCCATTATCATAGGCCCGATTTGATGGCCGATCAATTGGCTATGGCTATGGCTAGGGTTATGGTGTGGCCATGGCTATATTACTTTTTTTCCTGCCGGTTAGATTATGTCGGCTACTAGTTCTCCTTGTTGACTTGACCCGACCTGACCTTCCCCTTATCTTTTAGGGCAAAATGGTGATGGTATGCATACAGAATATGTGGCTATGGCAGATATAAATGCTCTGAGCAAAGGTGGGTGTTTTTTCTTTTGCCTAACCTATGGTGAATTCAATTTGACATGTTCTTGCTGGATTTACCGGGCCAAAAGGACCCGAAGCATCTGGTTGAATAGCCAGTAAAATATGCTCTTCTTCAATTCTCAAGCTTTGAAAATTCAAGCCAACCTAGGGAAGAAAATCGACTCCTCAGATCTCATCCCTGCACAGGGCCACCACACATCAAGTTTATAGTTAAGGCAGAGAAGGAGCAAAATGGCAAGTGTAATGATGATGTCAGCATGCAGAGTTGCAGCTGGCTATGGCTGGAGTCTGCCAATATATGCACAAATAAAATATTTCCTCCCCTTGGATTGCATACACCATCAAGGTATATATAAAAAATAAAATCCCCAGTTATTTTGTTCTCAGCCTCTACAGTGTAACGTCCACCTTCTGAGACGCTGCAACAGCACCAAAGACTTCTTTGCACGGCAAATCATAACGAATGAGCAATCAGGGAGGCTGCAAATGGTCCAGATTTGGGAGACTTTTCTCTAAATTTAGAGCTCCAAAAATGAAGTGTGGCTGTAGGGTAGGGTAAGGTTAAGTGTATGTGTATGTAAGTTTAACCAAGACCTGGAGATGGAGGCCCTCGTGCATGGGATTTAAGTCCTAAATATGAGCTGACACTGGGCTTGAAACT
>JAANSK020273235.1:0-11482 GCA_011763485.2 Isoetes engelmannii
GCCAAGATCAAGCCACTCCAGCGGGCGAGATCGTGCCAGGTGTCGCCCATGCGCATGGTCCGTGTGACGACCGTATTCGGTCAGAATACGTATGGTCGGTCAGAATACGTATGGTCGTCACAACATTGTGACATGATCTGGGATGCCATACTTCAAGAGGAGCGTCCAAAATTCACTTCAAATCTCGCCACAGTCCATGGTATTGTTCTTAACTCGCCTATTGTGCATTAAAATTTGAAAAATCTTACCAATACTGCTGTGGTTGTCAAAATTGATAAAGTAGGGGCTAGTATTGAGAAAATCTGGTCCTTCCTTTTCTCTCTGCAGAAAGGCCTCTCCATAAATGTTGTTTACTGGCTCAATTATCCTTTCATCATGGTTGAACTCAGCAAATTTCTTGTTACACAGTGGTACCCTTGCTCTGGAAAATTTTCATCTTTCTTTCATCAAATGGAATCCTAAGTTATCAACTTCTGACTTGTTCAACTTCTGTGTGGCTTCTGTATCTTTACACGGCCTTAACCCAATTTACTAGAATGAGGAATCTTTCAAGACTCTTTTCAATTCCATTGGGATTTATGTGTCCACTGTGTATGCCCCATATAAACCTCATGTGGCTTATGTTCAACTCGACCTGACCAAAGACATTTCTACCTCTATTCCCTTTACTGATTGCTTTGGCCAAAATAAATCCCTTGAACTCAGGTGGAATGGTTTACCTCCTTTATGCTCTAGCTGTAGTTTCAGGCATTTCTGGTATGCTGAGTGTAGAAAGGAAGAAGATGATATACTCAAGAATGACATCCACATGAGTGATAAGGTTACTGAGTTACATTCTAAACATAGTAAGTCAGTTGAAACTCGGAAAACTCATTGGAACAAAGTTACTGGAAGTTCAAGGAGAATTGCCAAGAAGAGGCAACTCAGAGAACAAAATGATTCTGTCAAACCCTATGACTTTAGCAGACTGGAATTTGGTAAAAACAAGGAAAATTCTCAGATCACTCAATTCAATGACAGGGAAAGATATATTCTAAAGGGGAAAGCCAAGATGGTGCATCTCCTCCAAGGAATTCTACCACTGTTGGTCTTCATTCGACTTTATCCAAGATAGCAAGTGATTCTGGACTTCCTCAGCAAGAAGGACATAAAAGAGGTAACCCCAGCTCTAGCTGGAATCTAGCTAATTGGATTCCAGCTAAGGGGACGAGGGCTTCATTAACTAACGAAATTCAGATAAAGTACTCTCTCAGCAATAGAGGGAATGTGAAAAGTGAAAATAATCAAAGACCTAAAATTGGTATCTTCAAAGATAACTATGGGAGCTCTTCCAGAATTAATAAGGTGGCTACTTTACCATCTGTTACTGAACGAATTTCAACTAATCCTGTGTCCAAAGATGCTCTCAGTACTAAAAACTCTCGGAAAATAGTAAATGAGAATGTCTCTACTTCGATTTCCCAAAGCAAAGAACCTGATCAAGACGTCCTTGCTCCTCTAAAAGAGAACACTCTTTCTTCTTCTGAAGAATCTGATGAGGTAATTTACTGTACCAATCAATTTGCTGTCTTTGCTGATCTTCATGCAGATCAGATGGAGTCCTTGAGTCCATTTACTGAGGCAAGAGAAAAAATCAATGACCATACTTCTGACCTGGCCAAAATTCCTACAAACTCGAAAAAATCCTTCATTGACCTTACTGACCTACTCTCTCCATCAAACTCAGCTATCTAATTATGTTGCCTATCCAAATATCTCTGATAAAGTTGGGGAGTAGCTTGCCGCCATAGATTTTTCACAAGGCATTCAAGATAGATAAAGGGTCAGTTTGAATGAAGAGAAAAATGGATCTCAGAATTTGACTAGTTCTCAGGCTTTGACTCAGTCAGTCATGAAGAATTGTAACAACGAAGACTCTGACCTTCATGAAATAAGCAGTGAATTTGTGCCTGAGACACCAGAATTTGCAGTTAACAATTGTCAAGAAGCTGATGCAGATCAAGATCAACCTTCCAGGAAAGTTTTTTGTTCCTTTGTTCCTAATTATAATTCTAAGAATAACTTAGAACCTAAAGATAAAAATTCCATGGCTGATAACTCTGTCCCCTTTCTGAATCTTCCTGTTAATAAATTATTTCAATTCATCCCTAGAGGGGCTTCCTCTGATGAGAGTGATAATGGGAAAGAGAATAACTTCTCGGGGGATAAAAATAATTGGGACCTAGAATACTATCTAAGCACTTCGATCCCCTTGAGTTCTGATTTCAAGGACTTAAAGAAATCTAGGAAGAAGAGCAAAGTTATTGCCCCTCCTCTCTTGAATGCTCCTGCCTGCAATACTAGAAGCAAACAGAAGAAGGATAAAAGAAAAGATAAAGGTAGATCTAGACATAGATAGAGCTCCTTGTTCTGCTTCTGCTTTTCTCCTAAAATCTCCTTTTCAATGAAGATCTTGTCTTGGAATTTGAGAGGAATTAAAGGAGCTTTAAAAAGAAGGAGAGTTATTTCTCAAATCAAATCTTATTGTCCTGATATAATTATGTTGCAAGAACTCAAGCTTCAGAAGTCTGAATATTCCAATCTGGAGGATTGGATTGTTCATGGTAGTTCTTCAATTTGGATGGAGGCAGATGGTACTTCAAGTGGTATCTGCATCATTTGGAGAAATCTTCAAACTGAATATTTCTATAACAGTCCTTCTAAGATGTGACAAACAATTATTTTCCAGATTGAGGGGAAGAACTTTGGTCTCATCAATATCTATGCATCTACAAATCCTAAAGAAAGGGAAGGCCTCTGGTTTCAGATTAACACTTGGATTCAGAATCAATTGGTTAATGACTAGATTGTAGCTTGAGATTTTAACAATACTCCAAACTGGAATCAGAAGCTTGGCAGAAAGATCAATATGACAAATCTGGAAAAACATAGAACTGGAGTAATTTTATTGATGACAATTCTCTTGTCCTCATCCCTTCTTCTACTGCTAAATATACTTGGACTAACAAGAGAAAGGGAGATGAGATATTTTATTGTGCTCTAGATAGATTCTACTTGAATATCTCGGACACTAACTTTTGGGATAATACATACGTCATCAGTGATGAATCCATTTCTATTTCTGATCATCAGCCTCAATTTCTGTGTACCAATCACCAAGTGTCTCTTCCAAAGGCTCGAAATATTCCTTATAAATTCAATTCTAGTCTTCTCCATAATGAATCTTTCTGTCAGCAGTTTAGAGACTTCTATTCAACTCTTCCTAGAGTTCAGGATCAGCATTCCATTGAAAATTTCTATTCTAATATTAAGGCTTACAAAGCATGGATTAAAGCTTGGACAAAACAACTTCATAAAGCCAAGGTTGATGAGAAGAAATTATTATTACAGAAAATGAGAGACACAAGAGTTGCTCTTCAAGATGACCCTCTCTATAGGAATCTTCATATTCAAGAAGAAAATATTGAAAGGAAAATTAAATTGATTGAGGAATTTGAAGCTAAAGGAGCTGCCATTAGGTGTAAGGTTAGATACACAAATGATATGGATTCTGGTTGTAAGTTTTTCGTCAGGGTTGCCAATCTAGACAGATCAGAAGTTCAGTCACTCAGGTCACTAATGATCAAGGTGAAATTCTGACATCACATTCAGAGATAGCTAGCTTCTTCTCTACCAGGTATTCCAATCTTTTTCCTGAAAACCAGATCACTGATTCTAGCTCAGTGGATAAAGCCACGCAATTTACTGATTCGATTGACTCCATTATTCCCAATGATCATATTAGGATGGATAGCTCCTTTGCTGTAATTCCTTCTCAGGAAGAGGTGTTCAGCATTCTTAAGAGCTTCAAACATGGGAGAGGATTTTGGTCTGCTAACTATCTTCATCCCTCCATTGCTAGTGGTTTTATTGCTTTAATCCCTAAAATAAAAAAACCTGAGCTGTTCTCGGATTGGAGGCCTATTTCCCTGACTAATACCTCTTACAAAATCTGTGCCAAGATCATTGCTTTCAGAATCAAAGACTATCTTCAGAAGTGTATTAGTAAAAATCAGTGTGCTTTTCTCCCAAACAGATTCATCTTAGAGAATTACATTGCTGCTATGGAGGGGATGCATTGGAATAAAGTTTCTAACCAAAACTGCATCCTTCTTAAACTAGATTTCAAGAGAGCCTTTGACACTATCAGGTGGGATTTCATTATTTTTGCTATGACTAAGCTTGGTTCTCATGTTGATCTTATCAATCTTATCATGGGTTTGAATAAAAAAGCTAGTTCTGCTGTCATTGTTAATGGATCTCCCAGCACTTTCTTTCCCTTGGCCAGAGGGGTAAGGCAAGGTTGTCCTCTTGCCCCTTATCTCTTCATTGTAGTTTTTGAATTGTTAACCAAAGTTATCAAGCATAATCAGGATCTTGGGAAAATTGTTGGGCTAAAGCTTCATGAATCAAATGATTCTATCTGTGTCCAACAATATGCTGATGATACTTTTTCCTTTCTGGAAAATAATTCCTCTAATATCAACTGCTTTATGGAAATTCTCGAGAGTTTCAGTGCTGCTTCTGGTGTCTACTTAAATCTGGATAAATGTGTTATAATTGGAGATATTACAGACTCTCACATTGCAGGCATTAAGGTTATCAAGACTACTGAAGCTATCAAATTGCTTGGCGTGCCTTTATCTCTTAATCTAAATCTTACTGGTCTATGGTCTCCTATTGTTGAGAAGATTCGAGCTAAGTTAAATATGTATAGGAATTCTCTTTCTCTGGCAGTTAGGACAGTTATTGCTAACCAGGTTCTTACCAGTTCTCATATTTATTTCTCATCCTTCTTAAACTAGATTTCAAGAGAGCATTTGACACTATCAGGTGGGATTTCATTATTTTTGCTATGACTAAGCTTGGTTTTCATGTTGATCTTATCAATCTTATCATGGGTTTGAATCAAAAAGCTAGTTCTGCTGTCACTGTTAATGGATCTCCCAGCACTTTCTTTCCCTTGGCCAGAGGGGTAAGGCAAGGTTGTCCTCTTGCCCTTATCTCTTCATTGTAGTTGCTGAATTGTTAACCAAAGTTATCAAGCATAATCAGGATCTTGGGAAAATTGTTGGGCTAAAGCTTCATGAATCAAATGATTCTATCTGTGTCCAGCAATATGCTGATGATACTTTTTCCTTTCTGGAAAATAATTCCTCTAATATCAAGTGCTTTATGGAAATTCTCGAGAGTTTCAGTGCTACTTCTGGTGTCTACTTAAATCTGGATAAATGTGTTATAATTGGAGATATTCCAGACTCTCACATTGTAGGCATTAAGGTTATCAAGACTACTAAAGCTATCAAATTGATTGGCGTGCCTTTATCTCTTAATCCAAATCTTACTGGTCTATGGTCTCCTATTGTTGAGAAGATTCGAGCTAAGTTAAATATGTATAGGAATTCTCTTTCTCTGGCAGCTAGGACAGTTATTGCTAACCAGGTTCTTACCAGTTCTCATATTTATTTCTCATCTGCTCTGGTTGCTCCTGCCTCTATTTATAAACAAATAATGAAGATTATAAGGAAATTCATCTGGAATGGGAATTACATGGTTAATTGGAATACTATCACTAGGAAAAAAATGGAAGGAGGTCTGGCCTGTAAGAATCTCCATAAGCAAGCTCAGGCTCTAGCAGGTAAATTTGTTTGGAAAGCTCTTAATGGATCTAATAGTTCTGCATCTCCATTTATTAGATATTGGCTGCAAAAGAGCAACCCTGCCGGTCATCCTTCAGTCAAGCATTGTCTTCCTGACTCTGCCTTTTGTGAAATTTCATTGGCTTCAAATATGTCCTCTCTAATGAGAAATATTCTGAAAGCCTGGAATAACATTTATTCTGCTTTCAGCTATGAACCTGTGGATAATATGCACCTGGCTATGCCTATTTTTTGGTCTCCTACTCTAAGTGATCACCCGACTCATGTCTTAGCTTTGAAGCATCCTCAGATTTACAAAAAATGGACTTCTTTCAATATCAACTCCTTGAGTGATTTAAGGAACAATGGTAATTGGATTACTTAGTCTAGTTTGAAAAAAGGTTAGAGGTACCTCTTCTGACAAAAAATTTTTCTGTCACATCAAAAGCAAAGTGGGGAGCAGAAGATTAGACCTGCCTCAGGAGGGTATGATTGATTGGTTGCTCAAAAGAAATTCTCAATACAAAGTCAAGAAAATCTATGAGTACCTTAATATTAATGATGGGACTAACAAATCTGCTGCTTTATGGAATTTGGACTTGGCCAGTATAAAATCTCTTTTCAGCAATGTTTGGAATTCCTATACTTCTAGAAAAGTTTCATTCTTTATCTGGTTAATTGCCAATGGAAGTGTTCCTTCTCTGAATCTTTATGCTAGAAGAGACCCGAGTCTTTCCTCAGTCTGCCCTTTGGGTTGCAATCAGGTGGAAGATATGTCACATATTTTCTTCTGTCCTAAACTTGGCCCCCTTTGGAGATGGTTTGATACTCATTTTGGTATTTATGATAAAACCTCCATTATTAACTTCATTCAAGGTAACGATCCTTACAAAAATTCAATTGTCTTTATTACCTTATGGAACATATGGAAATCCAGAAACAGGTGCCTTTATGGTCATAAGAGATTGTCTATGACCTAGATCAAGATTCATGTTAAATATGATATTGAATTGTGTGCCACTGCCCATAGAAATATTGTTGCTGACAATTATGACAGGTCTTGGGATCAACTTGGTGAATTTGTGGGGTACCATAATTTGTTTGTTTCTAAAATTCCATTTACTGGTTCTAACTGAAAATTCCTTCCCAGGATATATGACAAATGCTAGAGGAATAATGGGCAGGGAGTATTTCACTGACAATGATATTCCTTCTTTCTGGAGGGAAGTGGCATTATATGGAGATAGACCTTTTCAGCATGGTGTCAGGTGGCCTCCTCATTCACATAGGGAATTGATCATATAGAATATGCAAGCAAATTCTCGTGAGAGAAAATGGGCAGCTGTTTATACCAGGGAGGTCATGCAGATGTATTTCATGTGGCACTTCATCTTTAAGCACAACAAGGAATTTACAGACAGGCAGTTCTTGAGATATAGGAAAATGTACCACTCACACAGGGTCTAGCTGATGCTTATGGTGGTCTGTTGGCCTTTATGGTCAAGCAAAACAACTTCTACACAATTATCAGAGATCATTTATGGATGGCAGATACCTATACATTCAACACCCTTTCCAATTTTAATGCCACTTTCAATGACCTCTTTCTCTCTTGCAATCCTCATGACCATAAAATTCCAACTATTCCCACTGATCCAATTGATACCATTGCCTCAAGCTGGAACTCTTGACTTGGTCTGTTTTGCAGGGACATTAGTAAGGGCACAGGTTGATGAAGACATTAAGGAACCTCATTGGAGATCTTGAAGTTTTTGGCTGTTACATCTCCAACTCTTGGTGGAGGATTTTGTTCACTCCTGCTGCTGTCTCAAGGCACTTGGTGACTTCTTCCATCACATATTTTGTGATGGATATCAAAGAAGACATTTTTGGCTGAAGTTGGTTGCTTGAAGAAGTTGAAGACTGGTTATTCTAGTAGCCACATACTGCTACTAAAGCATTGTTCTATCATTGACACTTAGTTCATCTTGATATTTCACTTTTCACAACTCTGATATATTTTCCAGTTGTTAAGTCTATTTATGAAGACTTTCCAACTACTTAGTATGGTTTTCCGTTAAAATATACTTCCTTCCTTCCTTCCTTCCTTCCTTCCTTCCTTCCTTCCTTAATTAATGAAAAAAGCATCTCGTTCCTTCAAAAAAAAAAAAAAAAAGCTTCCCACCGAAAATAGCAGCATCAAATGACAGATGAATACTATGGAAGTCTTGCTCCACCTCTTCTCCAACTATCACCCTATGTGAAACTGCCTTAGGATCGAAGTGCCAGAAGTGACCCGTATACATCTAGCCCTCGTGGTCTTGCCAACCCTAAAGCCATGTATGCCTATATCAGAGTCTCCCATCTCCAAATACAGCAGGTAGCCGTTCTTGAGACAATAGTGATTATAAAAATATAACATAGAGCTTCTCCTAGCTGGGACATGAGAGCATCGGCCTATCTGATCACCCTTCTAAAAAAATAGTTGCTTCAACACAGCACTTGAAAAGAAGCAATACTTCAATGATCCAACTCAAACGTAGAGTTTAAGTGCCCAATTAATCACTGCATCCACACCTAAATAGAAGTTACCATCATCTGAAATATGATTTCCAATATGAAGCTCCCCATCGAAATATTATCTTGTAAATCCTGCTCAAATGATTACTCAGATATTGGCTCATCAACATAGAATAGATAAACTTTAAATGCCGGCCGGCTTAATAAATTCAAAGCCCATCGAATCCGTAGCAAATTTGCTATTGAAAGAGTAGGTAGAGCACCATCCAAATGAAAATGCAAAGACAAACCTGATACTGGAACTGCCAAACTGTAGAAAAATCATAAAGGCTGCCATCAAACTAGAACTATAAAAAAGAAACCCATAAGAAATATAGAGCTTCAGAATAGCTTGGCAAAAACTGCACTAGCAATACATAAGCCTCTGAATACTTTGAATCACATGAAAAAGGAAGTCACCACCATTTACCAGCTACAACTATCACGTCTGGACCAGAAAAAACCTTTCAATGAGTGTAGGTCCATGCATTCTGCTTTCTCTGCAGCACATGCCCTGGCACATGCGCTTGTGTGTATAATGGCTTCTTGTCTTTTATATGGCAAAGTTCAACCAAATTCATGCAAAGTTTAAACACATAACCAAAAGCTTACAACCTAAAAAGATTTTGTTTACCTGCAATTTTTCTTGTCGGGCTACCGGGGTAGTTCTGAGGATAACCCATTCCACAATTTCCTTGTTTGTAACATAAGCTTTCTTCCTGTAGAGACTTACGATAAAGAATCACCCTCTTTAGGAAATCGATGGCAGAGTCTCTAGTCATATATCTGTATTTTTCAACATGAAGAGGAGCATATAAAAGGCAAGAAGTCATCATATACACCAGCGCATGCCGCAGAGAAAGCATGGGAAGCTTATGGTGCAATCCGGCAATGGACAGACTATCCTCTTAGACTTTGAAATGGCTTTAGTATTATATATAGATAGGAAGGGCAACCATCTCAGACATGCAAGTCTATGACAATATCATATTTTTACTTCAAGCAGAGAAGCTTTGACTAAGAAGGAGTTCAAGCCATCAGGTCAATATGCATAAGCCAGAAAGGAGACCAAATGCAAATCTTCCCTCAGAAATAATGTCAGGAATAGAAGGGGCTACATCGACCTTGATCGTGCTCCAACAATGCAAAAAAACCACAACGACTTATTGCTCCTAAGAATTATGATAAAGCATCTAGCGAGGTCAAAGGCCACTTAGATATGACCTTCCAGCACTTACACAAGGACAAACTTGATTTTCCATAAAGAAGTAGGGGAAGAGGCTGTCAGCTTACTTATGGCTCTAACTGGCTTTCTCAAGCATGCCAGGATTAGAGAAAACACTGACTCATCAATTAATCAAAAGATCAGTTGCTCTATACTTCTTGGATTTTGCACAGGGTCACCTACGGGATACGCCATCAATAGTAATAGCAAAAACAATGCCAGAATTTCCCGCTCCATAGATGGCTACAACTTTAGGAGGAGGTCAAACATAAAACATTCTTAGGAATATCGGGAAACGTCTCAGGCTCAAAGACATCAAGCAACACTCCAAGAGCCGGCGAACTCAACGACATTGAACGCCCCTTTTTATCTTTTCTCTTGTATTTATATAAGATTTATTAATGTGTGGAAGGGTTTTTATAACCTTAACTAATGCATTATCTTATGTTTTATGATTTAATATACATAAAGGTCAACCGCTAATATTGTAATTGAAGATGCTTTGCCTCTTTAAATTGCAATTTCATAACAACTCATCTTGTATGTTAAATTACATAAGGAGCAAGGGTGATTTTTGCAACTAGAATTCACGAACTCCAGGAAATCAACATCAAGCTTCGAACTGGCAGCCAAGGAATTTCTTTGACGGGTAACAAGTGCAAGCAGACTTAATGCCGGCAGAAATCAACCGCCATGTAGTGATGATGGGCAAACCGATGAGGGAATTTGTCAAACTTGGTGACACCCAAAATTCAAGGGGAGGAGCATGGTCTCCCATGTCCACCACCGACTCTTCAGGAGAAAGAGCAACATACGGCAATCGAGCAGAGTCAACACAACAATGTTGAACCAAGAGTTAAAAGGATCATCCTCAAACCTTCCAACCTCCAAGGCATGAAGTTTTTATAAAGTGGGAGTTATCTTTTTGGCAGGAGGGCCAGTTGTCTGGAGAAGCAAAAAACAAAAGGCCATAGCCATATCATCTGCAGAAGCGGAATACTGTGCTGCATCCATGGTTGCAAAAGAAATATTATGGTTGAGGAGATTGCTGGAAAAATTGAATATAGTACAAGAAAGTCCTACTAAAATAATGACAGACAGTCGAAGTTGTATTGCTATTGTGAAAAATCCTGTAGATCACGAGAGAACAAAACGTATTGAACTGAACATTCATTTTATCATGGATCTAGCTGCAAAGAACTATATTCAAATGCAAGTATGTGAATACAAACGTTCAAATAGCAAATGTGGTTACAACAGCACTTGCAAAAGGGAAATTTATCCAGTTCAGAGACCAGTTGAAGGTAAAACAGTCAAATGATGAAGGAGGAATGTTGGAAAAACAATAATTATCACTTGAATCTCTACTCAAGGAGGAACTTGAGATTATTAAGTTGAGGGTATGATTGTTAAGTTATGATATTATTGAGTTGAAGGTCCCTAAAGTTGATCATGAAGGTTCAAAATTAGCAAAGAAGTCAAATTTGATAAAGTGGGCAGTATTCTTGATTTTGGGCCTCATTCAGTATTCTGGGACTAGTGCTTTGCCAAACTTTTTTAGAGAGGGAAAGTACCTTGACATTGCTTACAATCCTTATTATATATTGTGTCTTTGCTTGGGTTAGTGTTTTTTTCGGATAGCAATACGAAAAGACATCAAAGCAAATGAGGGCACAAGATAAGGGCAAGGGGAGTTTCAAAAAGGGGCAAAGAAAGGGGAGGGGCAAAGGGGGAAGTAAAAGGACGAAGAGTGCCAAGCGGTTGGGGCAGAGGGGGCATGGGGAGTAGCACATGGGCACATGGATAGGGGAGGGGCAAGGCGCGTGGGGAGGGCAAAAGCAACTTCAAAGGGGCAAAGGGGGCATGGGGATATATTCAGAGGGGGCAAATGGGCATATATAATAAATATAAATTAATAACATAATAATAATAAAATAAACATCTTAATTAATAACAATTAAATAAACATTTTAATTAATAAAATTATTAAATAACCATTCCTTTTTTTTTCAACTTTCTC
>JAANSK020273246.1:0-11482 GCA_011763485.2 Isoetes engelmannii
CACGAAATCAGCAGAGCCCTTGATAAGCAGAGTTTCCTCTTCAGTAAATACTGGCAGACGATCCCCAACTGCTTGCCGCATAGAAGCGGGATAATCCCCAAAGATTATAGGATCCATTGACCTGCATGAATTTGAAAGGCACTCAGTTCATTGCCGATACTTTTGCTTTATCCTTTTAGTTGAAAGGTCTATATTTACCATCCCAGCTGAAAATCGATTGCTCTCTGAGCTGCTTCTGCATCCTCCTCAGTATCAGTAAGGGGCTCGTACCAGCTGCTAAGAAGGTCTATTCCAATGTATCCCATCTGTTTGGACTGCATACAAAAATGGTGAGATATAATTCAAATTTTCTTGTTTCTGTGCATAAAGAATACCTGAAAACTGTGCCTATATATTTTCACAGCATGGGCATGTGCAAGCAGCATGTTATGATGTCTGACATATTGCTCTTTCGTTGAGTTGGCTTTAGTGATAGTAGCTGAGTAAGAAGTCACATATTAGAATATGTTTTAGGCTACAGTTAGCTGCCACCCTACAATCCCACCAGATTTTTTCTTTGAGAAGAAAAAAGAACACTCTTTGGATGGCAGCAAGCTAAATCACTCCACCTGATGCCATAGAAGGTTCATTTATCGTTATCCAATGCTTCACGCGATCCCCAAATGCCTTAAAGCATATTTCAGCATAGGCTGCAAAATCCTCGCTGAACAAGATGATGAGAGGGAGGTTTGTCATCATGAATATTCTTGTAATGCTAATGACTTACATAATTGTTGGTCTCAGCCAGACGTCAGACAGGGTTCCAAGTGCACGCGGGGAATCAAAATGGTATAACGTCACATATGGTTGGATGCCTGGACCATGAACAAGGTTATGATTGACTACAAAGTTCTCTCTACAACATATAAGGGAAAGCTTACCTTTCTCCAACATGCTGTTTATCACATCATTGTAGTGTCTGATACCTTCCATATTCACAGATCCTCGACCCTCTATATCACAAAGGGAGCCAATGAGACATAATTACAGAACTCAAGTTGCTCAGCTCAGCCTTGTCTTTCTCCATGACACAAACCTGGTAAGATTCTAGTCCAAGCTATGGAGAACTTAAAAGCATCAACGCCCAAGTCATCTAATATGTTAATGTCTTCCTGCATCAAGGAAATTCTCAGATGAGCAATTTATTTCTGCCTCTAGAAAAAAGAAAAACTTCATAAACCTTATAGAGGTGATAGTGGTCATCTGCTATGTCTGCACTGATGGATCCATGCGTATTATTGAGCCATTCCTCAATAGTGCTGGGTCCTTTGCCATCTTCATGCAGAGCTCCTTCGGTCTGCAGGCATGATTCTAAAAGTGGTCACAGTTCCATGCCTTAATACAAAACCTTTCTTAGAAATCAGGAGGAGAAACAAATTTATGTATACCTGCATCGCTGATGCTGCAACACCAAAAACGAAATCCTTTGGGAAGAATGAACGGTCCACAGCGTTGCCCATATTTTGTCCACAATGAGGAACTGGGGCCGCAATAGAAACGCTTACAAGAAAAATCAGAATTGTGCAAACCTGAGACATGCTTAGAAACTAGGCTCAGATTCCTAAAGAAGCGATCCCCAAAAAGAATCTCGTGTGTGGAACTGTTATACTTAGAAATTAGTCCCAATTCAGTTGATCGATCTATTTGCCCCTGTTTGATTCTGCGCCATCTTTGTATTGCATTCCTCTTTGGAATGTATAGGATGGAGTGTTCTTTCCAATGGTCAATAAGAATCTTTTTGTCCGATCTGCCTTTATATAAAGCTTAAATGTTTGTGTCGAGACGAAACGAGGGCGTCGTCCCTCTTTGGTTCTGTTACCTCTTGGACTTCGGTCCCTTGTTTTGTCACCACACGTCCGATTAAACGATGCCTAGATGTCTAGTGTGTGACGTTAAAAATCTTTATCTTATATTTTATATAAGTATTTTAATAAGCATTTTATTAAAATAGTCAATGCTTCCTTGCTCTTATTATTCGATGCCATTTTCCTTAATAAAGACCCTTCTATAATAGCCAATGGTCATTCTATTATAATAGTTGTGTCCTGTCCCTTGTTGTTGTCACGACCCGTTTTAATATATAATGGCGAGGGAGGATATGATATCCCTTGTATTACTGGGTGACATTGAAATATTTACACATAGCTTTGCCTTAGGGGAGGGAGGATATGATATCCCTTATATTACTGGGTGACATTGAAATATTTACACATAGCTTTGCCTTAGGGGAGGGTGCCCCTAAAGCGCCCACTTAAGGGAAAAAACTTTATTATGATGGTTATGTTTTTTAGCTCTTCTATTTCAATATACCAAAATAAAATTTCAAAGTTTAGCTTTCATTTGATATTAAACACGAGTGGTTTCAACAAATTGAAAGCTTGCTATGAAGATTTTAAGTTGTTCGATTATTTTGACCTCAATAAACCACCAAATGCCCTTCAATGGACCACTAAAAGCCCTCCAATAGACCGCCAAATACTCACACTTTACCTTCATTAGCCCACATGTGCCCAACAATAGACCATGCATTTTATCAATTTCTAATAATTTTTGAGGTGGGCTATTAAAGGGCAAAATTGGGCAATCCACTCTTACTCGCGCTTTAAACAAATAAAAAAAAATCACAGCCGTTGATCCCAACAACCATAACCGTTGTTCCCAAAAAAACAAAACCATAGATACAGAAATTCCGCAACTGCAAATGACATGATAAGAAGCCAAACTTGTACATAATGTAAACATGTTAATATCACAAACTCCAATAACGCACAACCGTAGGACTCACAACTCCATCAACGTATAACTACAAAAACCAGAACTGCTATACAAGAACAACAGCATCAAGTGGGGATTCCACGGAATCTACAACTCCACTGCTACCAGCAGATGACAACAGCACCATGTATATACACAGGGAGTGGAAGAAACCCACGCTCATGCCCGCATGGTGCTAGGATGAGCAGAAGCAAGCTGCTGGAGCTGTCTGAGAAAGCAGCATCGCTCGCACATGGTTTACCTCGCCTCTAAAAACTCGCATATCCCGCACAGAAACATCTATGCCAGGATAATCAGCAGCTGTCAGAGCCTCCTCGAGAACATCAAAAACATTTGTTAAGTTGTCAGAAAGTGTATGTACATAGCGCCAGGTCTGCGTTTTCATCCATTCAGCATCAAAGAAAGGACCAACATCAGGCGGTGGAGTGGCCTCTCTTGCAGCGTTCGCATCTTCGGAATCAACATCCAAGCAAATGAACATGGAGAAAGGATGTGGAGAAGAACCATCACCATCTCCTGAAGGCCAGCTGCGGCATGAGGACCTGCACCATGAAGGCAAATGCATTAGTTCTCCAAAGCATGAGGACTAAATGCAAATCTGGAGATCGTACTATCCAATATCGAATCCCTCATCTTCCACATGCAAAGGTATGAAGTCTTGAAAACGAAGCTCGCTACCATCTATAGGAGGTATGAAAGCAGGCGTCTCTTCACAATATTCTTCATCAGGGGGATAATCAACTACATCAACAGCATCATCTCCATCAACTATGATATCTCTTCTTCCTCCAGCATCGCATCAAGTTTATCTAACTCCTTGCAAGCCAAAGCGTCATCCCAGAATCTATGGCGCCGCTTTTCCACTTTCTCTATGGGCTCATCTCCAGGAGGAAGTCCATAGATCATACAACGAACATCCTTAATCGAAGCATGCGCAGGATCTAATGTCAATCTCCATGCTGCCTCCACTCTATAGTAACTAATATGTGTGGAATTCCAAGGCAGGACCCAAGCACTAGAGAGGGTGAATTTACCAGTTCGGAGCATGCGGGCAATAGTGTAACAGAGGCTGGGAGTTCTTTGGCGCCTCCCATAGTAATGCAGAAAATGAGCTGCACGAGGGAAGAGGTTGCGGTTATCTAACATCACACAATGTTTAATTTCTCCAGCACCATACAGAGCGTAGAGGTTCTTTCCACGCTCAAGCTGCTCTGCACTTACATCTCTCATATGGTTTCTAAAATGAAGTTTACCAGTATCTTTAAGACAATATTCCAGCATCTCTTCAAAGCAGTGCAAGCGCGTGTCCTTTAGCGCCTTGCACATGATCACACCTCCAGGTGGACGATGGTTAGTCCAATCCAAGGCCTGCCTTAATCGCACATTCACCGCTGCAGGTGTTGAAGCGGGAACTCAGAACACACACTGCAAATGCAGGTGGTTAAGCTCGGAACCCCGCTCAACTGCAGCCATGCCTGCCACACAATCAGAATCTAAGAATTTGCAGACCTTGGAGTAATGCTCTTCGGATATATCTGATCCACTGATCGTAACAGTCACACTGACATCAAAGACATTAGTCTTCTCAAACTGCTCCTTCTGCTTCTTTTTCTCTTCTCTCTCTTTTACGGTTTTCACATGCCTTCTTCTTCTCTTGCTGCTTCAACTCCCTCTCCTTCTTCCTCAAATCTTTCTCTTCCTGCTTCCTTCTCTTAATTTCATCTCTCACATTCTGCGCCTAGATAACAACCTCAACATCTTTTCTTGGCCTTCCCCTTTTCCTTGCTGGCACAGCAGCTCCACAAGCCTCAGCAAGCACATTTAAATTATGATGCACTCTTAGGGGAAGATGCCCTTCCTCCACCCGCTCCCCCTTCAATGGCCCACTTTTTGCTCTTAAATAGCCCACCTTTGCCCTTCAATGGCCCACCTTTTACCCTAGAAAGGTTCCCCAACCCGTTTTTCTTGTCCTTTTTTTTCTCCCTTTTTTTCTTGTTTTGGGTCGTCTGATTGTGCTGTGATTGTTCAATGGTTTTTTTATGGACGATCGGATGGTCGTGGCCCAAAACAGCAGTTTGTGTGCATGTGTAGAGCGAACAGAGCTCCCAACCAACAACGGTTCTGTGTCGAACCAAACAGTAGTTCTGGGTCGAATGGCGGGACAAAATCAGAGAAAATCCTGTCGTGCAAGCGTGCAGATACTCGGAGTGGGTCGCTGTGTTGATTTCGTGCATCACTATGTCCAGCAGCAACGTCTCTGTGGAGGGCAGTTCAGGTAATTTTTAGGCTTGTTCAACGTTGAAGAAGTTTGCTAGAAAGGTGAGAGCTGGGAAGGGCATGCTTGGTAGTGTGGATGAGGAGGGAAGGCCTCCTGAAAGCAGTAGGGCAGCCGCTGCCAGGCCCAATTCGTGGCCTAGTTTGCCTCCTTTAGATCCTTTGCCTCCTGTAGTGGGCCAGTCCTGTCTTAATTTGTATCCCATATTTCATCGTAGTGCTCATGAGAAAGTTGCTTGTGAGCCTCTTCTTCTGTCTAAAGAAACCGTATAGCTCTTTCACTGTGGGCACACGAAAGAGGGAAAGGAGAAAAAGGAAAGAGAAAAAATAGCAGGGGAAAAAGGGGAAGATGAAAAAGATGGAGAAAAGGGAAGGCATGACAAAAGTTAAAGGGAAATAGGGGGGAGTGGGGAAAAGGCCATGGGAAAAAGGGAAGAGGGAAAGGGTAGGGAAAGGAATAAAAGAGAAAAGGAAAAAAGGGACGGGAGAAATGGAAAAGAAAGAGAGGCAAAAAAGCATGTGAGAAACCGAGATAAAGGGGAAAAAAAAGGGACATATTTAGGGAAACGAGGAGAAGGGAAAAACAGGGTAGAACAAAAAGGCAATGGGAAAGGGAAACAATGCCAATGCACAAAAACCTCTTATGGCCCAGCAACACTGGGCACCATTACTATAATATAAGAAGCTCTCAAAAATACCGATGCAACACTATCTAACATGAAGGAGTTAAGTCTCTTTAAACGTTATTAAACCTTTAGAAAGTCTTTGTTGTAATGAATAGTTACAATAAAACTAGTATTATTACTGCATGTATTGCGCCATAACATTTATAGACTTCCAACTTATGCCCAGCAATGCTGGGCACTGTTACTAGTCTTCCCCTAACCGTATAGTTCTTTCACTGTAGACGACTCCCTCGTGCTTGTACCATGACACTCGGGGAGTTTCTGCAACAACTGGCGACTTCAGGATCTTGGCAGATTAGGCTATGGCGGATTTTCCTTCTTCCTACACTCTTTTTGAGAGTGGCGACAGAAATGAGCTCTAGGGCTTACTGGAAATCCAGAGGCAAGCGAATCAAGGAAGCTGCTTCTCAACAACAGGTGCAACGAATTCGGGAGAGTTGGCCAAGCAGCCTTCTTTGTCGCAGATGTTGCTCGCTAATCTGCTTCATCTTTGTCTTTTTAGTCTCTCTTCTTCTTTTGCATACAGGGATGAACTCGAACATTAGAAGAAATGGAACATCTAAGCAAAATTAGGACATGGCAAATTAGTGCTTGTATCATGCTGGAATCATGGCTAAATGAAGATTTCGTTTTTGCAGCTGCCACAACGACGAATTCTTGCTCTTGAAAAGTAAACCTTCAATGTAAATTTTCCTGGCAACAGGAGCAGAGTCATACATGCTTGCAGACATCTATAGCGGCAATGCCTTGCTTGTTAAAACCACTCTATTCTCATAAGGCTCAGTGTTTTGGAGGTAGATGCTTGGATACTGGGAAATCTTAACTGCTTTGCTTGATGCAAAGCATTAGAAGATATGATTCAACCTCATTCCTCAGAGATTGTTCTTATTTGGATTGGTATTCTAGCGTGGATCGGTTGAGGTTAAAATCTGGTTATGGTGAGCAGGTTTTGATGAGCATATGAATCTAATTTGGCTGGCTTTGGAAGTTCTTTTAGGCATGGGTTTCAACTTTTGCTGGAGTATTGAGCATGTGAAACCTTCCGAATTCAACTTGGGATGCCAGAGAAGCCTTTGAAATTTATTAGCAGGAGTTACGAACTAGAATTTGCACCTTTCAGTACTTATAACCAGGATATGGACAGCATGATTGATATCTCTTTTTTAAATTTGGTTTTTTCGAGATTCCATAAACCTTTTGGATTTTCTAGATTGGTTTCCTAAGGTTAAAATCTTTTAGCTGCTGGAAAAAATTACCGGTATAACAAAAAAGGGGTTTGTTAATTTTTCCTCTGATTGTCAAATTCTAGATTTTGGGGTCGCCTTATCCATTCTGAGCTATTAGCGGATGCCGTCTGTCGATGCATGCCTGTTGGGACGAATCGAATTGGCATGCATTTAGATTTCTAGTCTTGGTCTAAGTAATTTGGCAAATTGATTTTCATCTTCACATGGTTAGATTCGTATTTGCTCGGCATGTATTTGAGCTTCATCAACCATTAGATATCCTGAGTCAATCGCATGGATTTGATCATAGTAGGGTTTCTCTGCTCTGATGAACTATCAGATTTCATCCAACTAAGAAGGTTTTTGGCTTTCTTGCTGAATTTGATTTATCTACCAGTATTGCAGGTATTTCATATTCAAGACAGGCTTTTACTTTGTTGTATAGAGCTTTCGCTATGTTGTATAGAGGTCTGGTGATTTGCAGAACTAGCCTTTTCAATCTTTGTCGTCGTCAAATTTCTCCTCTTAGTAGAATGGAAGCCGCTATACAGGTGGTCTCATCTAGGATGTGCAATTTCAGACTATGGCCAAGGTATTTTGAGGTTTCTATATCTGTCTTTGTCATTTTCAATATTGCAAAAATGCATCAAAAGTCAGCATTTTTGTCCTCCCTTGAAGTACTTTGCAATTCTTTTCTATCTCTATGCAAATAAATACTTGTCTCTCTAAAATCACTTTTTGGTTCTATAGACATTACAGCTTCCAAGACCCGTAGAGAGCCGAGAATATATATTTCTATCCAGTGCGTATCAAATGTAGCATCTTTTCCTAAATGCCGCTTATGAATCACGAGATATAGAGGATTTTGATAGCATCTTTGAAATTGTGCTCGAGTGATAACTGAGCTAATCTGATCTGCTTTATTTTCGTTCGAGCAAAGAAGAGACTGACGGTTAGTATCAAGTACCTATTTTGTTCGCACTTTGTGCCCTCTGTAGACATGTCTTAGGCAAAAAATAGATTGGGGAATGTTGTAAATTGGTTATTTGAGAGGTGCTATTTGATTGTCCATGTATGTCTTGCAGCTATTTTAAATGTATTTTGGAACTTGATCTATGACATTTCATCTCTTTGTTGTTCAAGATTACATGGATAGTAAGTTTTTGGATTCATAAATTACAACCATCTCTAATTGCCTGACCATGTACAACTCCACTTCATAAGCCTTTGAATAAAGAAAGCCAAAAGTTGTGGGATTCAGTACATTTTGTTCTGTTCTTTCTAGACATTACTATTCATCTATATTCTTTAGAGTATGAGCTTCAGCCCAATTGGAACATACTCCCAACGGTGTTCTGCCATGATGTAAATAATGGGAAATAATGCAGCTCAAACTTCCATTCTTTCGTATGATGTAGGAATTGATGTGATCCATTTTTGTGAGGCAAGCCTAAGTATTTTAAGATGATGTTACCTTTTGCAGTAGTGCTTGGATTTTGGATAGATATGTTACAGTCAGGCTTGCAACATGCTCAAGAATATACTTTTGTGAGGGTTATTCAAGGAAGATCCCATTGCATTGTATCTGCAGTAGAGACAATATTGGCCTTTACATCTTCTGCTCCTTGACTTTGAGTCATACTTCTGTTGTGGTTACTTAAGAAGGACCCAGTTGTTTAAACGAGATTGAATAAGAGCAAGATGCATTTACAATGTAGAGATCCGCTCAAAGTGAACACAAGCTATTTTGTTCTGGTGCTTATTTTTAGTGATTAACATTTTCCTCATCCAAGCCTTTTAATGAAGGAAGTTAAACGCTGTGGTATTCGATATTTTTTGGTATGTTGTTTCTGGTGATAACTCCTGTTTAAACCATAGAATCTTCTAAGTCCTTTCCTTATTGACTTCATTCCTTACTATGCCTTCTTTTATCAAATTCCCGAAATGCATGGGAACACAAAATGATTATGCACTATAACATTGCTACGGTTTGTTCTTAACTCACATCTTTTGTTCATGTTGTTTAGAAGGGACAAAAAGTACCAGTTCATATCCACCAGGAATAGCACCATATCTTGCAGCAGCTTTATATTATGTTCCTCCTGCATATGGCCAGCACCCTGCACATGGCCATGGACATCAAGGTTATGCGGGTAGACCAGTTTACTACGTTTTATTAGTGTTTTTTGTACCTTAAGGCTACTGATATCATCCCATACATTTCTAGATCCATACTAGATATCCCATGGTGAATATAATGAACATGGTAACTTTGAAGTTTTAACTATGATTAGTTTGTAGCCAGGTTCAGGTCACAATATAACTCAAGTTCATGGAAGATGGCTTCCATTGTGTCAAGAACCAACTGTCTTTCACTATTTCAAGGCATAGGCAACTTCTATTTTGCATTAAGTGCTTACCTGGCTGCATATCTAAATTGTTGCATTTGGGGTTGGCCTTAAATTAAGATTTTCACTAGCCAATTCTAATACAAAGCATTTCCTTTAGATTTGATTACTTCCTAATCATTGCAATTTTATCTTTTGCAGAAGGATACTCCCATTGCCAAAATTTAACATATCCCAATGTCATCTGTGCATTCCAAAAAAGGAATTTGAGTGCATATGTACAGGGATGATCATATGGATAAATAGGTGCTTCATTGTCATGTTGTTTTTGTACCAGAAGCTACATTTTTTGGTGCTTCATTATCATGTTGTTTTTGTACCAGAAGCTACATTCTCAACTAAAGGAAGCAAATTAATTGTGTAGCATATCATCAGTATAGGCATTCAATAGATGCTTTCGAAGGTCTCACCAAGTTCTGTAGCAACCACAATGATCATTTAAGCCATCATGCAAATAAATATGTATTTAGAAAATTCTCTCTTTATATGCAGAGATTGCATTTTCATTGGTGCTTCTTTTTGAACAGAGGCAGTTATAGCCATGGGTGCTATGGATGCTCCTATAGAATATTAAGTCCCAGCTACACCCAAGTCTTTGAAAAATCGAAGGGGGCTGCAAAGGAAAAGAAAACTCCTCGCTTTGTGGGCCACTGTATTATAAAATATTTAGGTGAAAAATCACACGGCCAAGCGTTTATTCCTACACGAACTGCAATATTCTTATCGTCAAATACACATATCCTTTGATTGTTTTGTTAAAATGTAGGAACCCATCAGACATCTTTCCTTACTACTTCATGTTCTTTCCAGTTTTGAATGCTAATGCAATTGTCAACAGATTGGAGCATTTTCAAAATTTCATGGACATTCTTGATCCTCTTTGCAATGCAGTTCTAGAATGAATATATTCAAAAAATTTAGGCGACTTCAAATAAGTTATTAAATATTTAAAAATTTCCATGCTACACAATTCCCGCAGTTTAACTAATATAATGTCTCATATGTCTATCAACAAACCATGTGATTGTGTAAAGGACTCTTTTGCCATATGGACTTTAGTACAAACTCAACAATTGGAGGAAAAAAAAACAAGAACAATTGTTTGTGAAATTGAAGACTATTTTTCCTTCTTTTTGAAATGTAGTTTGCACTTACATGTTAATCAAGGTGCAATTTGATTCAATGCAAATCAATAAGTTATGTAGGAACTACTTCATATGCCAAACAAGTAGTAATTGGCCTACATAGGAACCGTTGAGATTCTTGCATTACCTATTTAAAACAAACCCTATTCAATGTATATATATCTTAAAGGGAAAGTTACTGAAATACCCTTATTGGTTGCTGAAATTATCGAAATGAAGGTAAAGATGATCATAACTTTTTTATGATAATCCAAATGCAAATGTGCCCTTCAAACAAATTAGAGACAATGATGAGAGGGTTCCAATAAGTATAATATCGTCTCAATTGAATAATATCGTCTCTTAGGGTGGAGGTTGGTGTTACAGAGAGGATGCCCTGGACCTGTCACGATGATATTCATAAAGGAAAGCACTTTGTCAACTCAGTATATCGCCTCTTGTTAGCACCACAACCCCTCCCACTGCCAAATGGGTGGCACCTGCAAATTCCTCAATGCAAGTTGCGACGTACATGGCGCTGGCTTTGGGACACGCTGCTCCACCCTAAGGTCTCGGTACTTTGGTGGCAAATCATTCATAGGTGCCTACGTGTTAACGCCTTCAGGCATCGCTATGATCCTCGCATATCTGCTATATGCTCGCTTTGCCTTTCAGACGTGGAAACTCTTGAGCACTGCTTTTTCTCCTATCCAGAAGTTCAGCCGGCGTGGTCCTGGTTACAGGATTTATTTAACAACGTATTGGATTGCCAATGCATCCTCTTGGCTTCCTACCTTAATGCATGGCCCCCAGTTCGACAGAGGGCGTTCCATCTTGGCTCTGGCTGGCTCCTATGGTCAATATGGGAGCGTTGCAGGCAACATATTTTTCATGGCACCTACTCAACTGCTCGCGGCGTTATTGCTGTGGCCCAGGCTAAGATACTGATG
>JAANSK020273257.1:0-11482 GCA_011763485.2 Isoetes engelmannii
TCCATCCTGGTCCCATAGATATCAATCTTCCCCTTGCTGGGAAAGGGAGAGGATGACACCAAGTTATGCAAGCAAACTAGTGTTAGAATAATAAAACATGAAGCTGCCAAAAGAAAAAGAAAAAGAAAAAGAAAAAGAAAAAGAAAAAGAAAAAGAAAAAGAAAAAGAAAAAGAAAAAGAAGAAGAAAAAGAAAAAGAAAAAGAAAAAGAGGGATGATTTAGTTACCTCCCTTACCTATGGTTTTGACCAAAGCAACAAATGAAAATCCAAAGAGTTAGCTATAATGGTAGTCCAAACCATAGTGTAGAACAAAAATCCAAGAATCAAATGCAATGGTAGTCCAAACCATAGTGTAAATTCACACGCTTAAATGTCCAATACACTCGGCATCTTTCCATTCCATTGTGCACGCTAGAGAGGTGTGAAAATGCAGGTCCAATTCTGCATATTCTGCATATTCAATTTCTTGTAAATATTCTTTGCATTAATTGAACAAACATTCAAGATTATGGAAATTATATTAAATATAAGCAAGTTGCACGAAGATTACTTCAAGAACATGGACTAGTTGCCATTGTATGACATCCTAGAAGAATAAATAAAAACACGACAATGAGACCAATTCATGGATACATATCATGACTTGTCATTGTCTTATTAGGAATAGTTAGACATTGACCTTATCACTGACGTAAAGAGATAACATCCCATTTCCTAATCTCCACACAGATGCATTGAAGCAGAAAAGTTGTGGATTCACCTGGGCGGCTATCAGATGGCCCTCGTGGAAAATGTCGGCAAACTTGAGCAATAACAATATATTACGCGTAAAGCATGACAGAGATGCAGGGATTGCAGGAATGTGGGGGATAGAACTTGTTGGCAACATGTGTAAGTAAATTATCATTTCCAGTTTCTAAGAAAAGATGCAGTTCCTATGGAGCTTTCAATGGTCTGAAGCTTGGAAGCGAAGGAGAAGATACCGTTCTTTACAGGGCTTTCGAGGATCCAAAGCTTGGAAGCTAAGGAGGGTATAGCATTGGAGGAGAGAAATTACAGACCTAAAGAAGATATAGTATTGGACCATGGCTTAAATTTAGTGGCCCACCTAACTGGAAAATATGTCGCCCCACATTTGATATTATTGGATTTTCGGATTTTTTGAAGCCTACTTTTCGGATTCCTTTGTATTTGTTTTTGCAAAAGTAGCCGGGAAATCATTGGGAAATTTTTTATCTAATCGGATATTTTAAGGATGGCCGATTTTTCGGGGCCAAACCCCGCTATTTAAAACCACTTGGAACATAGAGTGGGTCTTGGGGTAAAATCGAAGTTAGGCATCTTTTTTTACGACGACAAAATGAAAAAGACATCCTTTGATTATTATTACCTCTTTTGGTTGGAACTTTAGCCCCTGTTTTAAACCAAATATGTCCTAATTAACCCGTTGATATCCAACCGTTAAGGCTAGGCCACATGGTTCCGACATAAATCTTGCCCGTCCAATGGCGTTCAGAGACGCAGAGCTCTAGTAGGGAGACCAGGCCCTGCGGCACCGGCCTCATGGCCATTATTCGAGCGCTTTTTCTGTTTGATTTCCTTGTCCCTTTCCTCCCTGGTCCTTCCCGGCTCCCTTCTGCCCTTCTTGAATCATTCTACATATAATGGCTCAAATCGGTCCACAAATTTGTGCTGACCAAGTCTCTACGATGCTGGAGCTGTTTCCTTTGTTAATTTAGGGTTCTTAAATAGGCCAATTCTTTCAAATGCCCAGTTCGATCGTGTATTTTTTAGAGATTCACTGCTTAATCAAGTAATCACGTAAGCTTTTGCAATATGGACTAAATTGGAGTAATTGGGATGGCCGCATTTTCACCTTCTCAGTTTAAGCCTTGGTCATGTTATCACTGGATACCAATTGTCGGAGGCATTTTTGAATTCGGGTTGTCTTGTTTGGTGGGCGCAAACGAAGTTGCAACATCTGTAAGTTATTCTGGAACTCATACGGTGTGGCATATGATGGTAATTTGGTTACAACTTGGCTGATATCGAATTGTCTGTTCTTATGTAGTTCGGTACCTCAGTAGGATCGGGATCCTTGTCGATGATGCAAGCTATATTCTTAGCTCTCCTACTCGAGGTAGTAGGGTCTACATGCTTAGGCGATCGAGATATAGCTAATATGCAATTTTATACAGTAAGTAACTTCTATTTCTAGTTGTGATTTCAACATCGTATCTACTTGAGCCACCTGGAAACTTGCTTAATTTTTATAATCAATTTGACTGGTGCAAGACTCTGCCTGCATGTGGTTAATATCCTATGCTTTTGGACAGATTGTCAAAGAAAAGCCACCTGATGTAGCAGCAGGGCTTGTTATGTGGGCTTTCTTTGTAACCATTATAGCAGCATGTAAGCTTGTTCTCCTGAAGTTGGTTGCTGTTGACAATAGTGCTTTGATGTTTTTGATCAACCCAAATCCTTCATTGCAGTGATATGTCTGGCTATTGCTACCTACTTGGGGCTTCCAGTGTCTTCTTCGCTTCCTATCTTAGGTGGAATTTTAGGGACATCTTTTGTTTTACATGGAGTTGATTCCGTTTATTGGAATTATGACAAGAAGGTAGCATGCTCAATGATTAGTTTTTGTGTTTAAAACGCTCCATTAGCCTAGTGCATAATCTTTTCTGCAATGCAGACACGCATAGGGGGAGTTTTAGCAGTTGTTATGTCATGGATTATTGCACCACTGATAGCTGCGCTCGCTGCCTTTATCCTTTTTGGGATTACAAAGATATTTATCCTGAGGTCACAAAAGGCAGAACAAAAGACTATCAGGATTATGCCCATGTACTATGGCACGACGGTGATGGTGCTGGTATTCTTTATTATATATAAGGTACAAGGACATGCTAATCATTCCCAGCATGTTGAAGCTAACTGGCTTATTCGTACGTCCATTTCTGTTGTAGACACGTCTTTAATATTCTATGTGTCTCATAAACAGGGAAGTCCAAGAACAAATTTGCACAAATATAAACCACGTAAAGCAGCCATCATTGCAGGAGTATCAGGTCTTGTAGCAAGTGCCATTTCCCTTGTAAGTCTAGATACTACTCAAGTTATTATGAAGCATATGACTACTGGGTTTTGTGTTCTGATGCTTCTTATTTCAGGTCATGGTAGTATCAATGAGAAGGAAACAACTGATTGGAGTCAAAGGGGATACCAGTAGAGCACAACCAATTAATGGACAAGTCAGCATTGAAAGAGAGTTAGAAAATGGCGAGAAACGTGAGGAGAACAAAGAACCTCAGCCACAAGCAGAAGTGACAGTTGAAGATCTTATTAAGCAATATAATGAGAAAAAGGTGCTAGAAACAGTGTATGAAGTAGATGAGGAAGTAGAGGATGGGGATATTAGTCCCGAACTCCCTATAAAGTGCAGCCCTGTTTGTGGATCCAACAATAAACCTTTTGGCCAATTACTGGCTACGCCTAATAGACATACAAATTTCAAAAGAATGCAGACTAAGAGATTATCAGGGGGAAATAGAATTGTAGGAATGCTTAAGAAGATCATATCAGCAACAATTGACCATGTAAGTATCTCTAGCTGTTCACTGAAATAAGATATATCAGTATCAGTTTTTTATAACAAGAATGCTGTCATTATGAGTGCAGAGAATAGATTATGATAGACGAGCATTTGTCTGCAGTGCACTAGCTGAGAAGTTCTCAGATGAAGCAGAGGATCTCTTTAGCTTTTTGCAGGTCTTAACAGCATGTGTTTCATCGTACGTTAAGTGCATTTTGGTTTGTTATACATGTCAAAAGTCCAGTTTCACAGCTATCTTTCTGCAGCTTTTCTCATGGTGCGAATGAGGTAGCGTCAACAGCAGGTCCTTATGCTGCTTTGCTCCAGATTTACCAGAAGCGTCAACTTGGGTTACACAAAATTGATGTGAGTACCAAATTTATTTAAGAGCTGTACGGTAAGTTGTTTTTACTTATCAAATGAGAAATGCAGATTTGGATTCTTGCAACTTCTAGTATTGGAGTGTCTATAGGCTTTTCTCTGTGGGGGTGGAAGCTGACACGTTGCCTGGGAACACGTATTACATTCCTATCTCCGTCAAGGGGATTCAGTGCACAAATTTGTGCTGTTGCAACAGTTTTACTTGCAACGCAAACGAGACTACCTGTTTCTACAACACATATTTTAATTGGCGCTATCATGGGTGTTGGTATTGCAGACAATTATGAGGTATTATATTCGTGAAATGCATGAGTAATCTACTAATACATTCATTAATATTCTGTTGACTGGCCTCTCAGAATGTCAATTGGAAGCTTCTTGCAACATTTATTGGGGCGTGGATCATGACACTATTGTTTACTAGTGGGGTGGCTGCTGCACTTTATTCCTTCACCATCTACTCCCCAGCATACTCCGTGCAGCTCCCAGTGCCACCATGAATGAAGGTTTTGTGACTGAATAGTTTGAAAGTTTGGATATTCACCCTTTGGCTTCCTTGAGAGAAGACGCTCTTCCATGATCAGGCCTTAAATTTGGATTGCTAAGAGTCGCATGTACCATACTGCATGACAGTACCTTCTTGTGAGGTTTGTAAATGATAAACGGAAAAACAATGTACAGCTTATATATATGGCAGCTTGGGTTAAGCCTATATGCCACTGTGATATAGAAACCAGATTTTTGCCCGGTTGTGGAAATTGAGCTGGCCCGCGTGTCTTTAGCTTGCTTGACCTTAAAATCTACAAAGAGTTGACCTGATTCTAGGGAATGTCATGGTGCACTTTTCAGCTTGTGCCTTTTGTAAATACCGTCACAGTCAAGGCAAGCTAATTTGTGTTTCCAGCAATTGGCATAATTCCTTTCATTTGAACAATCTGAAGGTGAAAAAAAATACTTCCTTCCCAGGTTCATGGATATTCATATGAAAACATGTGTTAGATTAATCAGCATGTAATGTGGATTTGAAGGTCCTCCTGCATTCTCACCGAACAAGTCAAACCTGCTACCACCTGCTTCAACAGGTTGCCCCAGAGAATGGGGAACCAGATTTGCGTCTACAACCAGAATGAAGACCTGGGTTGACGTTTAAGAACTCCATTGCAAGACCACAACAATGGAGATGCTGTCAAATCAACCTTAGAATAAAGGTTTACAAATATTTCCCCACTTCTTTTATTGATGAGGTTCAAGGCTTCTTAGATGATAGTTTTAGGGCTTTTATAAGATAGTAAAGCAAAGTTCTTTTACTAAGGCCATATTTTATTTACTTTATTCTATCTATCAGAATCTTATTCCTTGTTTGATCTGAGAAGATCTTATCTGATATATATAACCTGTGTATATTCTTATGTTTGGAGTGTAGACCACGATTCTGGCCGTCCGTCCCAGATTTTAGTTGCCTAGGTTCATTTGGTGGGGTGCCTTTGGAAGTGGGGATTTCTCTAGCTTGGACTGTCCTTTTGGGACCAGCGGTCCAGATTGATTTGGGGATTTGTACATCACGGTCCAGTTAGATATAGATCATTTATATAAGGCTGTGGCACAAGGGGTTGCCCTTTTGGAGGTGAAAACGGATGGCCAGGTACTTCGCCTATTTCTACCCCAACGTGAAACCACATAGCCCTCCCATGTTACAATGTGCATGGGATTTGAGCCCAGTGATAAAACCACTTCACAATCTCGTGCTCTCTCTTCACTTCAATTCTCCTGCAAAGACTCCGCAGAGAATCGTCAAGAAAAAGATATGCCACAAACCTCCTCACTTCAATTCTCCTGCAAAGACTCCACAGAGAATCATCAAGAACAAGATGCTAAAGCATCAAAGGGTTGCCCGACGGATGGAAAATGCCTATAAAATGTCCGAAACATTTCTATAGAAGCCTGAGCAGAGTTATGAAACTAAAAAATGAATGTTTTATTTATATAATTCGAAGAAGTTAGTGAGGAAGTTACAGGAGCTACAAGCCAAAGTTTCAACTTCATTGCCTGCACTTGGACTGATATTTGCACTTGGATTGATATTAAGTTTTGGGACTACCCAACCTTTCAACTTCGTTGCTTGCACTTGAATTGATATTCATTTTAGACGTCAATCTTAAATTTGCAGTTACTTGTGCCTCTCTCATGGAAGGCCATGGCGAAGTGTTCCTTCGGCCTACTAGCCATCCAACCAGAGGGTTGCCTCCCCATTTGTATCTGTCTCCAACTAATTTTTTCAGCTTTCCATGATTAATTTGAGCAGTACCATCATAGAAACTAAACAATCTTCTAGTACAACAATGTCCGGTGTAAAAAAACTCTGGTCTTGCTTGCAAGAACCTCATGGAGGTGGACGATTGGGATGCCTGATGATTCTCATAGTAGAAATTTCTGGTTTAATCTGCTCTACCGAATTCAACAAACAAAACAAGAATCGGAAGAAAGGCTCAAACTTAGATCAATCTGCTGTAAAAATCTGTGAAAAATCGAAATTTATCCTCAGAAACAAAGAAAAGGACGGGAACTAGAGCGAGTGGTAAACTGTGAAGCAAATCTACGCATATACTTCTCGATGTCAACTCGTTGTTCGCCGTATATGCTTCCTCTGGGGTTTCCATTACGTGCAGCTGCAACTCGAAGTTAACAGAAGCAAACTTAAGAGACTGGGTGTTCGAAAATAGCAGGCCAGGGGGGGTGTCAAATTTTTTTTTCCTCTTATCTCCATCCGTTGAAATCACATTTTATGGGTTTATTCCTCCTTATACTCCAATCATAACCCTACAAAAGGTATATTCTAAGAATATTACCTTCTTCTTCCACCCTCGCCTAGGGTATGCCCTTCGGGCAACCCAAAAAGATACGCCACAAACCTCCAGTCTCTGGACTCCACAAAGAATCATCAAGAAAAAGATAAACCACAAACCTCCACTCCAGAATAAAATTCTGCATGATTTTTCTAGGGAAGGAAGCCCCTATGAAATACCTTCCTTCTCCTTCTGAACTAGTTCAGCCATGAAGTAGGTCAATGTATGCTTTGATTAGGAAGAAAAAGCATTTTTCAAGGCAAGTAGACTGATAACACTATTATATTGAATTAAGAAAAAATTGACTTTTATCGTCTATAGATACCGAAAATTCTATGGGACACATTAGCAACAATATTCTAAACTCTATGCACTCTATTATAGCCATTCTATTCCACCCTATGCTTTCCATTATTCCTACCCTATCTATGGCTAATGATGATATCCCGAAACCCTAAATGGTTTCACACAAAACCTAAACCCTTCACATTTCACACTCCATTACATCATAGACATGATTACATTTACCATCTTTTTATTCCACCTGCCAACTCCATTACGACTATCCATTCCAGGTGTCCATGATGCTGAACATACGTTTCTAGTTTTTACTGAAAAGACTAAACATTGGACAAATGTACAAAGAAGACAGGAATTTCAATAGATAATTTAAATGGAAATATACTTTCGTGCTTCTTAGAAATTTACCAAAGAATTTTAAGATGAATCTAACTTGAGGTATGTTTAAGAATTGAATTGAAAGAGTCCTCTTCTTTTTCACATCCCTGTACTTTAGAGAGACCTTTGTGTTGGAAAGCCAAAAGTAATGAACTAACTTTTGATTCATCAAGCTTGTCTAATCTAGATTGTCTTCCAGCCAATGCCCAGATATTTGCTCCACTAAGGGCCATTCTTTTCCTCCTTAATGCAGCCTTGGTCATATTACTGACTCGTACTTGAAGTATCTTGGAGGCAATTCCTTTGTGCTTAAGGTTTCCATTCTCTCCAACTATGATTGACAATAAGGAATGTTTAGCTCCCAGTTTGTCATGAACGTTTGCATGCTTTACATTTTGCAGTCCATCTCGAAGGTTTTCCACCATTGGATGCTTAACAATTGCTTCATGACGATTTCCAATAAATAGATTCAAAGAAGAAATGCAATCTTGTAGCATCCTCATAGCCATGACCTTCCTTTGATCAGGCCTCAATTTATTGGCCTGCTCCTCTACATAATTTGCAACAATATCAACTCTGCATTTGATTTCTTTGGTTACATTATCCAAACTTGCTGCTACAAGTTGAGTCGTGATGCTTGCCTTTCCCTCTGAAATGAGACTATCAGAATCTTCCAAATTAGAATTGCAATTAGAAATCAAATTAGGATGATTTGCCCTCCTTGTAGCCGAATGTTCTGATAAACAAGAATCTTCACCTGGGAAAATCTTTGTTATAAGTGTTTTTATTGTGTGTAAAGTGTTTTCTTTGGCTAAGTCGAATGTGTTATTGTTTTCTTGTTTTGCGTTATAATCTCGTGTTACATACAAGAACATCAAGTTCTAGATCAATGAAAAATATATTAGTGACTTAATACATTATCAATCGATAGATTCAAGACTGCTAAAGTCAAGTCCTCATTCATAAACAATCATTGCACATGTACTTTTTAAATCATATGTTGCCAAACTTGGAGGATGGGAAACCCCACCCGAGGGAGATGATGACGAGGCCCATGATTACATCCATGGTGAGTGTCATATTCTAGCAGCCATAGATACTGAAAATTCAGAGAGTCAGTATAATGTAATCTCAATTGTTGGTAAGATAAAGGATAAATTATTCGTAGTCCTCATTGATACTGGTGCAACCTACAATTTTGCATCTCCTCACATGGTTAAATTGTTGAAACTAAAAACTCTTCGGTCTAATCCAAGGCCAGTGGTTTTAGCCAATGGAGCAGTAAGGTAGACACATGGGAAGAGAGTGAATTTCAACATTGAGTTGCCATGAGTGGATGTAGATATGGGAGCAGAAGTAATGGACATGGGAAAATATGACCTCATTGTTGGAATGGAGTATGTCATACTAGCAAAAGCATTAATTGATTGTGCATCTAGGAAGGTCACTCTCACGGCACGAAATCAGAAAATGATCGAAATAGTAGGTAAAGAGGTTGCCCCCATTATGCAATGCATGTCTAGTACTGTGCATACTTTGCAGATAGGCTGAGTCATGCTATAATGTGATTGTAGCCTTCCGGAGACGTAGGCTCTATGGAGTCACCCTATGGACCTACTCCAGATTGCATCTCCCCGGTCCGACGAGGCAGGAAGGGGACGAGTCCCCTCCAGGATCACAATGGTTCCATGTGTGGATAGAGAGTGTGGCCTCCATCAGGCGACCCACACCCGTACCTGACTGAACCCCCCAAAATCCATAGGTCGAGCCACCATACGGCCCCGGGGGGTGCACCTATCATATAGTGGGTATGTCATGTGCGTGCAAGGGGTCCACCAAAACCCCCCTGTATATGCCTTAGAAATCTACCAAAAAACCCCTATTTTAGCCACATATTGCCCCATAATTACACAAAAAATCCAATCTGTAAGAGTATATGTAAGTTTGGGCCTAAAAAAAAACCCTTTTTGGTCACTCACCTGTTTTGTACAGATTACACTATGTGAACCCCCCTTGCATACGGCCGACTTGCACCTATCGAGCCCGGAGCCACCATACGACCGACTCCGCGACCCAGGAGGTGTCAGACCCATACCCGACCCACACTCAATGACTGACTATAAGCCTAGCACATTAAAACAAGACCAATCCAGGCTGAAACCCCTACCACTTCACCATTGGCCCCTTATATGGTGCTCAATCACACAATAGCACCTACAGCCCGGTGGGCTCTATGCACATGCCGCATTTATTGGGATTTAGGGGGTTGAATCTAGGAGCATACTACCAACAATATAGAGGCTCTTTCAGGTCTCTACCCCCCTTAATTCCCCACAGGCACAAGAGTTTCAGCAAAGAACTACCTTAATCCATTCATAACCTCAAATGAACAACAACATAAGATCTAATTATTCATCTAAATAAACAAGGGTCAACTCCTATCTAGAAACTCAAGCTATCTAGCCTACTAATCAGTATCCTCGCTACAACTGCTAACTGGAAGAGTCTCCCTATTCTTGGTGGCTATGGCTGCTCCTCCTCCTCCCAACTCCCCCAAATCGATTTGGGCCAAATTGGGGAAGAAGCCCCAATTTGATTAGTTCTATATTTGGTAAGTTTCCCTTACCCAATCAAATTGGTACACGTGTCACTTCTATATTAGTTATTATTAACTAATATAATATTTTACCCTTTTTAATATTAGGAAGGAAGGAAGGAAGGAAGGAAGGAAGGAAGGAAGCATATTTTAACCCTAAATTCGAATTAGGGTTTAAGGTTAGGTTTCCTCCTTAATTAATAATGAAGGGTTAAGGATCCCCATTAATCATTAATGAATTAATATAGCTAATGTTAATATAACTTAAGTTAATGTAATGTACCCCATAGGGTATGGTGACGTCTCGTGACTTGCCGTATATTATACATTACTTGTATCTATACAAGACGTATAATAGACGAAAAAGTTACATTCTCCCCACCTTAAAAATGATGATGTCCTTAGCATCAAAACCTCTTCATGGAGTCACGGCCTGCCGGCTTCTCCCTGGAGTCAAGGATTGCCCAACAGTAACATATTACATGTTACTATGAAAAATATCCCCTCCTTAAAGAAGGCAAGATAGAAGCGAAAGGGATGCGGAAGATTGGAAATCCAAGCAACGGGAAAGTATTTAGCAAAATGGTTAACAAATTGCTAAGCAGTCGTAGAGAATCCAATGCAAAATTCATGTGAATGTTGGCATAATGGGACGGCAAAACATATTGGAAAAAGTCCAATATGAATTGTGGATATGATGCGATAGAGTTAGGGAAATGAAACAATTCCCAGACACGGAAAAGAATACGATGGTCAAATTATAAGTTGCACAAAAATTATCATCTTCAAAATGATCAGTTTTGAAAATGACGTTCGCGTGCAGTGAGATTATAATTTGCACAAAATTTATCATCTTCAAAATGATCAGTTTTGAAAATGATGGTCGTGTGCAATTCATAATTTCTATTGACTTTGATTACGCATAGCATGAGACGCTGAATTTATACATGAGCATATAAGACAAGACGTAGATGAGCAAAGAAGTGGGTGCCAGTATGTATGTTATAACATAACATACCTATGGTACGATTAACTTGATATACATTTCTAGAGGGTTATTGTTGAGTGGAATATTTGATATTCCAATCATGGACAGAGTTTGAGAGAATCAATGGGAATGTAATCTTATTATAGATACATACCCGAGACAAGGATTAATAATAGAGAGAGTCACCCGATGGATAGATGGGGATGACTCAGAATACGAGTTGGCAAATGAGAACATACTTGGCTCAAGCGATGATGGTATCCTATATAGCACCATGTGTTTGAGGGCAAGTGGATGATTATTACATGTCATGGAACATGTAGAAGGAAGGAAGGAAGGAAGGAAGGAAGGAAGAATATTTTAATGTCGCACCACAAAGGCAGCGTCCCAAGGACAT
>JAANSK020273268.1:0-21107 GCA_011763485.2 Isoetes engelmannii
AGCACTTCTGTGGAAAATGGGGTTAGCACTTTTGGTAGAGTTCAAAATCAAAGAATAATGGCAAAATAGTGGAATCGTGGTTATAACATAATTATCACAATAACATAGTTTATCAAAAAATTTATCAGTCATAGAGTTTCATGGCTAACTAAGTCATTGTGGCTTTAAATACAACATTATTTTCCACAATACTAGTCGTGTGACTACCCATCTTATCTTCAAGATTGTTAGCCTGCAAGTCACACTTTGTTAGCCATTTATTTAATAAAATAAAGTTGGTTGTAGGGAACCACCCATTTAACCTATATGGATGCAAGACTAATCTCCCGGCGTAGGAAGAGGATGCTTCTTCCATCGTGGCCATGGAGACAGCGCTTATAATGCCTATATGCTACTAATGCCTCACCTATCGTGTCCCATGGCATATTAGGTTCCACCCCCATCAAGGCCTGGGACGGGAGACGAAAGGTGTTTCCTAGCACTATATGACCTATTTTCTCTCAAAGGCATCTACTTCCTCATTTCATCATCGGAAGTAGACTTTTAATCTACCTCATTTCTCTCAAAGCATCTACTTCCTCATTTCATCATCGAAAGTAGATATTTAACCTACCTACGCAAAGACGGATGCAGACATTCCATCGTGAATGCATGCAAGTGCCCTTGCTAATCATGGCTAAAGAACATGTACACATGATCTCATCATCGCCCATGATCCCATCCTATCCTCAGGGATCTAACTAAGCTGAGCTCACGCATGCACCTCTGCCGAAGGCATGCACTCACCTTCTCAACTCACCTATGGTGTCGGGGTCGACTACTTCGGTGACGAGTTGCCCCTGGCATTGCTCCCAAAATTGTGGGTACTGCTTCTCAAGATCTGATTGTAGCACCCACGTAGCGTCTTCCACATGTAAGTGCGTCCACTTGACCAGGTATTGCGTGAAACTCGATCTCCTGGTCTTCTTGAATTCTCTCTGAAGAAGAACTTCTGGAACAATCTCTAGTTCTTCCTCAGTTAACTCCAATAAAGTCGGAGTATCCAATATCTCATCTGGATTAGGCATATGCCTCTTAAGGAGACTTACGTGGAAAACGTTATGGATCTTAAGACGAGCTGGCAAATCAAGTATATAGGCTTGCTCACCCACTCTCTTGATTATCGGGAAAGGTCCAGCCCATCTAGGAGCAAGCTTCTTGCAAGTGCTGATGCGGAGCTTCGCTTGCTTGACCTTGATCTTCAACCAAACATTGTCACCGGGTTGGAACTCTCTCATCGATCTATGCTTATCGGCCAACGCCTTCTGACGACTTCTTGCAGCCAAGAGATATCCTCTTACCTCATCTAAAAGCTCCTGCATATCTTCCAACATCTTTAAAGACACCTCTACCTTGGACACCGGATTGTGCCAAGTGTCTGGCGTAAGGCATTGATAGCCATAGTTAATCATGAATGGGGACATCTGAGATGATTGCTTGGTGCTATTATAGGCAAATTCCACCAAGTGAATATAATCCTCCCATTTAGATTGCTTATTCCAGACATAGGTTCTCAACATATCTTCGAGGATGCGGTTGGTGCGTTCCGTCTGACCATCTATCTGAGGGTGGTATACTGAACTCATGGAGAGTTTAGTGCCTATGGTGGTGAACAAATCCTGCCAAAAGGCACTTAAAAACTTTGGATCTCTATCGGAAATAATTTCCCTTGGCATACCATGGAGCCTAAAAATCTCCTTTGGAAAATGCACCGCTGTATCCAAAGCCGTATCCGTAGTCCTACATGGCACAAAATGAGCCATCTTTGACAACTTATCAACTACAACCATTAGAGCATCGTGCCCTCGTTGAGTTCTCGGCAATCCCGTTATGAAATCCATACTTACCACTTTCCACTTCACATTTGGAACTGGCAATGGTTGTAGCTCTTCAGGAATTTGAAGTTGCTCGGCCTTTGTCTGCTGGTATATCTGGCATTCCCTTATATACCTTGCAATTTGATTCTTCATCTCTGGCCAATAGTAACTACTTCTTATCTTGAAGTAAGTTTTCATGAACCCTGCATGGCCGACAATTGGGTTGTTGTGCGTATCATGGAGTATGACCTTCCTCACTTCTGAAGATTCTGGAACACACAACTTATTCTTATGATACAAGAGTATACCTTCCTTTCTATAATTTCAGAAGGTTTTTCTCTCCTTATCTGTTCTCGCCTGCTTAGAAAGGCTAGCCCATGCTTCTTGGAACTCCATCCATGGACAAGGTTTCCTTAATCTTCTTGCCAAACTCACTGGTGAGTGTTGATATGGCATTGCAATGAACTCTCGTGACAAGAGGATGCTTCGAAAGTGCATCTGCAACCACATTGAGCTTTCCTGGTTTATATATGATCTCAAAATCATACTCTTCCAGGAACTCCATCCACCTTCTTTGCCTCAAATTGAGGTGTGGTTGCATCAAGATATATTGGAGACTCTGATGATGATCAGTATTTAATTGGAATCTCCTCCCCACTAGATAGTGTCTCCATCCTCTTAGAGCTCTCACAACTGCTAGAAGCTCTTGATCTTCAGTTGGGTAGCGCGTTTCAGCATGATTCATCTTCCTTGAAGCATACACAACTACCCTCTCCCCTTGCATCAAGACGGCTCCCGTCGCGGTCCTACTCGCATGGGTTACGACCAACTTATCCTTCTAAGGATCTCGCAAAGTCAAAGCTGGAGCTGTTGTTAAGTCCTCCTTATCTTGCCAATGCTTGGCCCAATCCTTTCCTTTGCCTGCTCTTGTGAGATCTGTTAATGGCATAGCAACTTTGGCAAAGTTCTTCACAAACTTCCTGCTAAACCCAAAAAACTTCGGATCTCATGCACATTCTTCGGAGGTGGCCAATCTATAATGGCCTAAATCTTTGTTGGATCGGTTGAAATACCCTCAGCTGGTATCACATGGCCTAAATACTCCACTCTTGATGTAGCAAAGTGGCATTTACTTAGCTTTGGGTATAACTGATGGCGTCTCAACTTATGTAAACTCATCCAGAAACTCACGGAAAATATCATTCATGAGCCTCATAAATGTTGCAGGAGCATTTGATAATCCAAAAGGCATGATAGTGAACTCATAGTGCCCATATCTCGTTCTGAATGTCGTCTTATGGATATCTTCTTCTTTGGTCCTTATCTCGTGCTAACCTGACCTTAGATCAATTTTGGAAAAGACCTTGGCACCCTGAAGTTGATCCATCAAATCATCTGCTCTAGGTAAGGTATATTTGTTCTTGATGGTATGCTTATTAAGTTCACATCCTCATGCTACCATCCTTTTTCTTAACAAATAAGATTGGTGCTCCAAACGGAGAGACACTAGATCTGATGAATCCCAAATCCAAAAGCTCTTTCAATTGCTTCACGAGTTCTGACAATTCTTCATCTGTCATCTTGTATGGTGCCTTACTAGATGGCTTCGTTCCTGGCTCAAGTGCTATCTCGCACTCTACTCCCTTGTAGCGTGGAAGCTTCTTTATTTCATCTGGAGAGATATCGTGGAAATCCTTCAACTTAGCCACTGGCTTAGGTAAGTCAATCAAAGAATCAACCTTCTTCTCTTCCGTGTCGGGCTGATCTATTGCTTTGAGCTTGAAAACATAGGCTACGTGTTCTTTCTTAATGCACTTAAGTAATTTCTTATTAGATATGCATTGCATAACTGGGGTAACCTCTTTACCTGCTATCTCGATCAATTTCCCATTTGGTGCCGTGAAAGTAACCTTCCTCGCTGCACAATCAATCAAGGCTTTTGCCGGAATAAGGTACTCCATTCCAACAATTAAGTCATACTTGCCCATATCCGTGACTTCTGCACCCATATCCAAATCAACTCCTGGCAACTCAATGTTGAAATTGACTCTCTTTCCATCTGTATACCTGACTGCTCCATTGACTAGAACCACTGGCCTTGGATTAGACCGAAGGGTCTGAAGTTTCAACAATTCAACCATGCGAGGTGATGCAAAATTATGGGTTTCCCCAGTATCAATAAGGACTACAAATGACTTAGCCTTAATCTTACCAATAGTTGAATTACATTGTATTGGCTTTCTGCATTTCCAGTATCTATGGCGGCTAAAATGTGACACTCACCATGGATAAAATCACGGGCCTCATCGTCGTCTCCCTGAGAGGGGTTTCCCATCCTCCAAGCTCAATAAGAGCAGCATTCATGACGTAGGGACAGGTGTGAGTCATGTGCCCCCGATGGAAACATCTGAAACACAACTGCTTCTCTGTGCACTCCTGCCACTCCTCCTTTGGAATAGCCTGTAAAAACTGCTTCACCATCTTGGAGTTACCTCCCTGCTGTTGTGGCTGCTGTTGCGGCTTATCCTTGAATGTTACCTACTTTCTCTCATGCCTAGGATATGGAGGAGTGTACGGAGTCTTAGCAGGCACCGGACTTGTTGGCCGCAGACTATAGCCATTGGAAGACTTTCCCTTCTCATAGAAACTCTGCTTCTGAAAGCTTTTTTGTGGTTTAGTCCCCTGTAAGCTTATAGCTTTTGCTTCTGCTTCTGACACTGTTCTAGGGCTGATGGCTCTTACCAATCGTCGGATCTCTTCATTCAATCCTTCAATGTAACCGTCCACAACGTCCCTTTCACTGAGCTTAGGAACATATAACCTCAAGCGCATGAACTCCTTTGCATACTTCTGAACTGATTTGTTCCCCTGCTACAACCTGTAGAAGGACTGCATCATATGAGTCTTATGCTCCCTTGGAATATAGTGCCTCTTGAATGCCTTTGCAAATTTCTTGAACCTGCATGCATCCCTGCTTAACCCATGACTCTTTGCGTATCCCTTCCACCATATACGGGCTGCTCCCTTGAGATTGGTTGTATCAATCTTTGTCCCTCATATCATAAGCATTGCCATACACTCTCATCTCGTCAACCCAAGCCTCTGCCTCTAAACCTGACCTATTTTCACCAGAGAATTGCTCTAACTTCCGAGACTTCCAAATGTTCCCGAGTGCTGAATCCACGTTCTTCTTATAGTTCCGTGGCTTCCCTTTCATTCCTTGGCCTATTATTCCCTGCTGGGTCATTTCCTGCCCTATCATCCATTCTGGATCACTCTGTTCCTCCTGTTCGGTCTCCGACTCAGTGTCAGAAGAATCTAAGGTCTTTTCTGTGGACGAGGAGCGTCTCCTGCTTCTTTTCTTGCCCTTGTCCCTTGGCTGACGGGGTTGCTGCCAAGGTCGCTGAGGTGCTTGCACATTTTGGTCTTGAGGCGGATCAATTGTTTGAGCCAAGAGGGCTTTCTGGATATCTGATCGCATCTGGGAGATCTCCTCTTCGGGTGTTGGCAGCTCCTTGAACAATTGCCGAGGTTGGAATTGTCGTTGGGGTGTATTCTCATCAATGAGCTACCCATTGAGTTCACAATTTCTTGAAACTCCTGTTACACACTATATATAATTGGACTAACTTGGTTAGTCATTTAAATCTTTCCTATACAATGCATTGAAGTTATCATGCATAAAGGAAATAAACATAAACATTTCAAAAATTGTATTTCATATTTATATATATCCGCAAAAAGTTTTTAAACATAACACAATTCAGATAAAATCATCAATAAAAATGATATTCAGGATGAGCCTGAATATATTTATCAATTTCTACTGGCGTAATCCTCCCGCCCAAACCGTGCAGTGTCCTCTGAGCTATTCCTCCTCGCAAAGCTGTTGTAACCTCTTTTGGTCTTCTAGTAGACAAGGCTGCCGTGACTGCTCGGCATCATGTACCGTTGTGAGGTATGGCAAAATCAAATTTCTGGAGTGCTATTGCCCTCCGAACCAGTATGACATGATCTGTATTATCTGCTAGCTTGGTATGTTTACCATATCCTGTTAGTACAATCAATAGGTATATTGCCTCTGCTCCTCTGGGGCTGAAAGTCTTGTGGAAAACTACAATCCTGTCAGTCAACAAAGGCAAATAATACCTGAGTGCAACTGCTTGCTCTTTCTCCGAAAGCCTCGATGTATTCACGATGCCTGGAGGCATAATCATCCACTGGCACTGACCATAAGTCTGCATAATTCGCTTCCATTGACCTGTAGGTGTCCAATTGGGTGCCTCCGAGTTCTCGCCTTTCTTGCTGAGGTGCAGAACTGCTAGGTTGAAGGATGGAAGTAGTCTTGTACCTGATACCAAACCAATCCTGGATGGCATAGAATTCTTCATCAGAAGGCTCTTCATGCTGCAGCATCCGTCCTCTAATCCTGAGATATGCATCCCAATCTGACATTATGGTTCCTCAATATGTATCTGTTTCCATCTCCTCCATTGGGAAGTCTTGAGTCTCATGGTCGATGAAGTCATCATAGTTGTCTTTCTTCTGAAGCAGTGCTAACAACTCATCGGGCCGGTACTCATGTGCTTGGCAGTGTGGTAGATGCTTGATGTCACTCAAGAACAAATACTCTTCACCATGGAATCATGGATCATCACTGGAGTAAGGCTTGTGATGCCCAATCCAGAATCTTCCTATGTAAAAAGGTTGTGTTGCTACTGAATTTGAAGTTGCATTTCTAGTTATTGTCTGACTTCCTCTTCTTCATCTGCAGGGATGTCGATTACGTCCTTCACATCATCTGCTTCTTGATATGCTTGACATTGCTGATCCGAGAGGTTCTGTTCATATTGGAGGAGAAGTTCTTCATTCTGCCTGGAATCTAAGGGAGCAAGGTCAATAGCTGGGATAAGGGATTGGCCTATGATATTCTCAGATTTATAAGCAAGGAAGATGGCTAAAGCAGCAGTGAGGGTGAAGTATCTGACACCTTTACGGTTCATTGTCATGTAATTGGGCATACGGTTGGCTCTCTTTTGTAATGCCTTCATGACATTTGGAACTTCTGGCAAGGCTTCAGCAAGCTTGGTCTTTGGTACCCAAAAATGATCATAGGGATGTACAATTCTAGCATGGGGTTGTACCCTAGCATTGAATTCAGCCATGATATCATGGTAATACGGTGTGGCAGACACATTGTCTTCTAGGTCAAAGGTCTGCTGGAACACTTGAAAAATCTGATCAATGGGAACTTCCCTGACATGAGCAGTGGCGCTGTACCAATTGACAAAAGATTGTGGAGCCATGGATAATTTGAGAGAGACTGTACCTGGAATAACTGCTAGCGCCTAAGTATAGCTGCAAAATCGCCTTGTGTGAAGGAGAAAATTCTCTGGGTGCTGGAATGTGGAAATGAGGACCTATTCATAGGAAACTGACTGTACAAAGTGCTAATTTTGGCAAGTTTCTGAGCAAAGTGGGCTTGTGTCGAGGTAATTGGGACATTCTCTAACTGGAATTTTTGCAATTGAGGACAAATTTATGAAGAAAATTTTGGAGGACTCTCACTTGGCGCCAATTGGGCTTGTGAGAGGCTCACAAGTGTTATTTGCGCTAGCATGGGGTGTTTCTAAGAGAAAACTGATCCAATTTGGGTTTTGGATGACAAAAGTGAGCTCTACACATTGCAGAAAGCTCATTGGTGCTATTGGATTGCTAATTTGGCTAATTTACCCTCGCTGGCTTTTGATATACCTAGCGAGATGGATGTCCCTGGGCACGACTGTAACCCTCCGAGCATGCAACACACAGTTGTTCGCATCATCGAACGTCTGCACGAGCTCGGTCTCGGCAGCTTCTTGGGCGTAATGGCCATTCCCTTGGTGGCTCGAAAGCTCGGCTGGCACTCCCGTACTACCACCTTCACCAATCTTCCAAAAGGCTCCTTGGGGATCAGGAAGTTGGTGCTGTTTTGGAAGTGGCGAATCTCCCGTAACACCCGTGCATAGGTGGAGGTTCTCTTCCTCCTGATTGGTTTCTTTGGTGCCACCGGGGGATGTGGAGGTGGCCTGAGAGGGTTCGTCTCACGTGTCGGCCGGCCACCTTGTGCGCATTGTAATACTCCATATACACCTCATCCATGGCCTTGAGGCGCTTGTATTCCACAAACTTTTCCTTGTACCTACGCTCCGGGTTGAAGGTGTAGGCTTCAGCATGCTTCTTCCCCTTCTTCGAGGTCTCGGGGATCTCGAGTTCAGGGTACAGAGGGGGCTGATCCTGAACATACTGCCACTGCTCCTGTTGCTGCTGCTGCTGGCAGCCTCCTACGCCTTCTCTCGGCGCCTTGAACTATCCTCGCCGGATAGGATCCGGTCGAGCTCCCGCTGCATGAGGTCGCTGTCGCTTAGTGAAGATGAGGTTGGAGATAACTGCAGTGTCGGTCTCCTTTTTTTTGTTCTGCCCTATGGTGATGCCGGGCTGTACCTGTGGTGTCTTCCTCTTCTTTGGTAGCACCTATTCCTGCGGAAGTATCGGAATCTGAACCTGCCGGAGGGGGCTCAACATAAACAACCATGGCAAGGGGCCCTATCTCCAGTAGCTCCTCCTGTGGGACAATGGGCAGAACGACAGGTGGCACGGCGGGTCAGGCAGGGGGTCGGGTGCACGCATGTCTTCTCTATTCTTGGTGCGCTTCTCCCGGCATAGGCGCTTCCGGTGAAGACGGCGGGCGCTGTCACTTTGATCCTGCTCCATGATGCTGACAAAGTATGTGAAGCTTGAAAAGACTTACAGAAGGATGATCAGATGTCGGGCGCCCAAAAATCGCCTGATAGATCACGAGCGATCTCAGAAACTGCGCGAAATGAGAGTCGTCAGCTGGAATTTATAGGGAACCCTAAAATTTTAGGTCAAAATTGGGGTCGAGCATTTTGGGTGAGCCTTATGTTATTTTCCTTCACAAAGCTAATGAATTGGCAAAATTTGGTCGAGAACTCTTACTTAGCGCCAGAAGGGCTTGTGAGAGGCTCACAAGTGACCTAGGCGCTAGGTGAGAGTCGTGGGCCCCAATCTTGCTTATCTTTCACCATTTTCAAATTTTAAACATAGAAATCAGCTTCACACAAAATTTTAAGCTACTTTTGACTATTTATTTACTAAAAATGGTTCGTTCTAGCCTACTTTGGCATGACAACTCTCACTTAGCACCAGAAGGGCTTGTGAGAGTCTCACAGGTGGCCTAGGTGCCAGATGAGAGTCCTTGCACTGACTCTAAAAAATTTCAAAAATTTTTCAACTAAAAAAAATTTCCATAATTTTCCCCATTTTCGAGGCTCTGTTTTGGGAAAATTTTCTCCAAAACTTAAGCAATTCTACAAGTTAGTCCTATGGGAAAAATGGCCAGTGCTCAATCTTGGTCTGCCAAGATCGTTGCTCTAATACCACTGTGACGTTCCCAACTAATACACGACGCTCCCATCATATAAGAACTGGAGCATTCCCCCTTGCTAACCACTGTGCCAACAAGAGGCCGTCCATCTGACATAGATTCCTTGATGGTGAGCAAGGAACTACGTGGGAGGACTGGACGTGTCATTGATCCCGTCTCCCTCGGGATCCACCTAGCAATATGGAAGCGTAAACATGCATAAGTGCAACAAACGAGTACATATAAACATTACCACCGCGAAGGGTGGGAATCACCATATCACCTGCAGTAGCATAACATCATAACAAAAAGGAAATCCTACCCAAGGCTCAGACTCAGGGTATGACTGTTGGCTTGGGTCTCCAGAGATCAGTGTAGATAGAATCATAACAATAAATTTGGCTCGCATAGATCATGGCCATCGGGTTGTCCACTCCATCCGCCCCTCATGTGCATACTTTGCAGATAGGTTGATGAATGTCGGGGCTTGACCGTAGTCTGCCGGGGGCATAGCCAAGAGGGCTATTCCTGGGTTGCATCTCCCCAGTCCCGATGAGACAGGTAAGGGATTCCTCCCCACCAGATAGTCTAACTAAGCCATAGCGGGCAAGCTAGAGGACGTCAACCGCCCATACTCGACTTCAACCCAATTGAAGGAGGCTACACCATCCCCATAGGAACTTCATCCAAATGAGCAATGGCTGCTTGTCCCAACGGGTGTCGAACCCATACTTAGGGGCACACGCAGTCCACACGAGTATTAGGCCTAGCTCGCAGTGCCTCCCCGGTAGGCCTTACACACCAGAGGGAGTCATCCGCTATGGGACATGGCTATCCTTATAAGCCGGTATGGCCCCTAAGCCCTCAGTACAGGTGGGCTCTTATGCACAGGCCACAATTAATTGAGAATTGATGAGGCCTAATCCTATGATCATACTACTGAAATAAGTGCTAAGGTCTCTACCCTCCTTCCCAATACACAAGCGGCAACGAATATCCATGACAAGCATAACAAATGCAATAGAATAATCTGAAATAACATAACATAAAATAGACATAAACATAATAGAGGCAATCATAAATGATTAGCATTCCTTGGTCAGTTCTAAGCTGAATGGCAAGAATGGCCAATGGAAACTACAAGGAAACTATACTAGAATATCAAATGGGCACCTACCGGATCCCTAGCTTCCTGGCATAGCTCCCCTGAATGCTTCCATGGCTGTTGTAGAGATGAATTGGGGCTGCTGGCATGCTTCCCAAGACTGCTGCAAGGCTGAATCTGCTGCTGCACTGCTGGCACGCCTCAAAAGGGACTTCAGCTGCTACAAGATGGGCACGCTCTCCAATGGCCGAATCGTGCTGCTACAAGCTGGGTGTGCTCCTCAATGCACCTTGGCTGCTCCAAATCGGGCTGCTACAGCTTGGGCACGCCTCCCAATGCATTCCTCTCCCTTGGCACGTTTCCCCAAAAGGGAAAGGCTTAGGGTTTAAGCCTTAAGTAGGCACAAATCCCTAGGGTTTGGCTTAGGGTTTTTGGAAAATATAATCCTAAGGCTTAGGATTATGCCACATGGCAAATATATTGGCATGGATCTATGCACAATATAATGGGTCTAAGGGCACGCCGCTCCATGGGGTATTCTATACCGTCTACAAGTATACGAGGTACATGACATATGCACAGCATGTACCAATGACGTGGCCAGTATAATATACGTAATTATATCGTATATTATGATGGAATATCACAGGCTCCAATTAACACGTGACTACCACCTTGGACTTGTTGTTGACTGTACAAACAGTTTGGCAGATGCATGGATCTCATAAACATCACAATATGACACACCTTAGCAGATATCATGCCAGCAATCCTATACTGAATAAGTCCAGGTACTTCTTGACGTCCCAGATTGTGTTAAAGTTGCGCATGTCGATGAAGACCACATTGCGCCGTGGAGCAGAAAAGTGACCCCCCGAAGCCATGACTCTCTCGGCATTTTCTGCTATGGATATCTGGGGACTGATCTCTGCCATGACCCCTACATATCTTACTCTCTTGATGGTTATTTCGGATTATATGAATTTTGTTTGATGTTTTTCAGTTTGGTTTACTGCTAGCAATGCATTTTTGTGCCAGAAGCTTGCTAAGCTATGCTATGTATGGAGTCTGCAAGGCTACTTTCTCCAGAAGCTTGCATAAACACTCTTTATAATGACTTGGTTCAATATCATCTATTGTCTTGGATATTTAGTTGTTGCTATTCTGTTGCTTGCTGGTGATCCAATGGCAAACTCCAATTACTTTCAGTAGCATATTTGGTTTACTTGGTCTCTGCTCTTATGTTTTTGGAAGATCAATCCGAGATGTCACTCTCCCTTATGCGACAAAAGGATTAATATGGCTGGCCCATATGTTTCACCACTCTTCTCATAAATCTTACCATAGGTTCTCTTATAACAGGAGAGGTCCTATAATGACCAACTCCCGGGTTGGCTTCTTTGTTGTGATGAATGTCTCTTTTTTCCCTCCCTTGGGGTATTGGATCCAGCTCGAGCCTCGGTTGAAAGAAGCTATGACACATTGGATGCTGCATACGTGTCTTATACTACCCTTTCATAATAAAAAGGGGTTCATGTCCTCATGCATTACCCCTCGATCTAGTTGGGAGGACCTTTTCCAGGTTAAAACAGGGCGGGGGTTAACACTTTCTGGCTTCCTTTATGTGACTTTGGTCTTTGGTGACATTTTGGAGGGATTCATACCAACCAAAACTCATCTCCCATGGTATGTTCAGCGTTATCCCCCATGCTCTACCCCAGGTTGGTCCCCCCCCTTGGCCTGGAGGGTTGGGACTTGCTCACTTCAAAAAAGGCAGGGAGTCAACACCTTGTGGATGCCATTTTGTGACAATGGCCTAAGGAGACTCTTTTTGTCCCATCATATTGGAATTCTCATATGGGCTTAATTCTCCTTTGGGAAAAATCATGCTAATGACAAAGGTGGAGCCTTTTCCTTCGACCTTATCACATCATAGTGCAGCTACTACTTGGTCCCCACCCATGAGGAGCCCTCATTTACCTCGTGGTAATTATGTGGTATGGTCTCAATTCCTAAGGAGTCAAATCGTCCCTAGGAGTACACAAATGGTCTATGAAGCATATTCCATTCGGTTATATTGTATGTGGTGAAAGTATTGGATGGTCACAACACTTAGGGTGCACACAAATGGTCTCTAGAAATATACAACTCTCCCATCAGGTATATACTACATGGTCTCATTTTCTTTGGAATATCCCGAGACATTCAATATGCTTTGACCTTGTTGTATGCTTTTACGTTCTCACAAGCCTTGACCTTGCTCTCTACTCTATGCAAAGGGGGTGTTTCTCTCTTGTGGGATGCTCCCCTAGGTTTATTCCCTCAAGTTTGGAAAAAGTGATACTAAACTCCACACCCCCCAATGATTATTGTCTCTTGGAACTTGCGAGGTATTAAAGGCATACTCAAGCATGCTCGAGTTTTGGCAGCCCTCAGATCCATGAAGGCTGACATCATTCTATTACAGGAACACAGATTATCGGATTTTGAGGCCTTGGGCAGTTGGCTTGATAATGGTTACTCGGCCTTTAGTTGTGCAGCCCAAGGTACAAAGGGAGGTACAAGTATTCTCTGGCGAGTCAGGCTCATAAGCGCCAGTTTGCAGGTCCCCATGGTAGATGGCAATCGGTCATTTTTGAAAACAGGGATTGTCAATGGGGGCTCATTAATGTCTATGCCTCCAATAAACCTGCTGAAAGGGCAGCCATGTGGGCAGCTATCGAAGGGTGGATTCTGCAACATGAGACTCGGGTGGACAATTGGATATTGGGTGGGGATCTGAACATGACAGATGTTTGGGATCAAAAAATTGGGTTGCACAGAAACCTACAGGAGGACGAGGAGTGTGTCTGGCTCTCTCTTGTCAATAATGTGGGGCTCTCCTTGATCCCCCCTTCAAATACCTCCTTCCCTTGGTCTAACAAGAAAAAAGGGCAGGAGAGGGTCTATTGCTTGCTTGATAGGTTTTATATGGCCAACAAATCTGCCAGCTTTATGGATAAATCTTATGTTGAAGGGGACCTTGCCTTCTCTCATTCGGACCACGTCCCAGAGAAGTTGGTATTCGAAGATATCCATACCCTCAGGAAGTCAGGTAACACTCCCTTCAAGTTCAATACTTCATGGTTAAAAAAAGAGGTTTTTTGCAATCCCTTCAGGGAATTCTTGGTATCATTGGATAATGGTGCCAACCTACCATTATGAAGGCCTGGGTCCATAAACTTGACAGTATGAAAGCTTGGATCAAAAAGTGGGGAAAAACTAGAGCTTTGATATTCAAGCAGGAAAAGGACTCTGTCTACAATAGGCTCAGAATAGTCAAGCAAGAATTATTTGTTGACCCTTTCAACCGGGACAAACATGCTCTTGAGGAGGAACTAGAAGGAAAGGCAAAGGCCATTGAGGAAGAGGAGGCCAGAGGGACTGTTGTATGTTCTAAGACTAAGTGGTATGCCGAACTAGACCATGAGAACTCCAAATGTGTTTTTAGGATGGCTGGAGCAAGGTTAGCAGAGAATAGTATCACATCTATCAAGGGTCAAAATCAGGTAACTTTGACTGACCAGGCTGAAGTCAAGACTTTTATCAGAGAGAGCTTTCAGAGGCAATTTGAAGAGGATCCACTTCCATCTGCATATAGAACTCAGTTATCTCAATGGTTGCCAAAATTGGACTGGTCTAGTAAGGTCTCTGATGCTGACAACCTAATCCTGCTTCAAGATCTAGGAGATGATGAAATATATAAGACTCTCAGTCTCCTGGCATCTGGGAAATCTCCGGGCCCGGATGGCTTTCCCCCTGAGTTCTTTATTGAATTCTGGGACCTTCTGGGGCAAGACTTTGTTAGGGCAGTCAGAGGAGCATGGGAGTCCCAGTCATTACATCCCTCCTTGGCAGCAGGTTTTATCACCCTAGTTCCTAAGGTGCCCAGACCTCAGGCACTTGGAGAGTGGAGGCCCATAGCCCTAACTAATGTTCTCTATAAGGTAATCATGAAACTGCTCGCTAACAGTCTTAAGCCCATTTTGAACAGGATTATTGGAAAAGAGCAATCAGTCTTTCTCCCAGGAAGGTATATTTTGGACAACTATCTGGCTGCTAGAGAGGGTTTGCACTGGTGTAGAGAACCCAGACATAATTGTGTGCTCGTAAAGATGGACTTTCACAAAGCCTATGATTCTTTGAGATGGGAAGGACTGCAAGAGGTTATGGTTCACTTGGGTTTCCACCGTCAGTTTATCAATATCTCCCTAGGTATGAATAGACTGGCCTCTGCTTCTGTGCTCATCAATGGTGAACCTTCTGGCCTTTTTTATCTCAGAAAGAGTATCAGACAAGGCTACCCCTTAGCCTCGTGCCTATTTCTAATTATGGCTAATTTTCTTACCAAGATGGTTAACCTCAAGGCAGTCGAGGGCTCGTTGAATGGGCTGACCTTGCCTGATGGAACTGCTAAGCTCACTATTATGCAGTATGTTGATGATACTTTCATGTTTATCAGGTTTGATGACGGCAGCTTCCAATCATTTCGTGACATTCTTGTAGGCTTTGAGGCCATATCTGGTATTGGCCTTAATGCTAACAAGTGCTCTGTCCTTTGGGCTCTGGAAGGAGCCTCTGACCCTTGTGCCAGGAATCTGGGGTTCCCGGTGATTGAAGCAGGGGACACTGTTGTACTTTTGGGCCTCCCCCTTTCTCTCTCGGACAGCTTGAAAGGGTTGTGGTCTCCTTTGTTGGATCGCCTTCGGAAGAAGGTTGGACTTTGGTCAGCTAAGGGGCTTGCAGTCTCAGGACGTGTCACAGTGGCTAATGTTGTTCTGTCTGCTTCCCATATCTACTCCTCATCTGTTCTAGTGGCACAAAAATACGTCTACACCCAAATACAGGTAATAATCAGGAAATTCATCTGGGGAGGTATGCCCAAGGTATCCTCGGTGGAACTCTGTAGGGACAAGAAGGATGGGGGACTGGGTTGTAAGGACTCCTTTACGCAAGCTCAGGCTTTAGCAGGGAAGTTTGTCTAGCGTGTTCTCCAAGGTGACTCCTCTCCTGCCTTGAAGTTTGTTAAGCACTGGTTCCAGGTATGTAAGCTCAAGGGCAAACCCTCTCTTCCTAGGGATGAGCTGGGTGCTGCTTTCAGGGATTTTAAGATTGCGCCAGGTACCTCTCCTGTTATGCATAGAATTCTCCAGGCTTGGGGAAAAGTACACAAACTTTTCTCTCCTTCTGATTTACCCCTGGATGCTGGTGAGCTTAGTCTTTTCTGGAATATAAAAGTATGGGGAACAGGTAACCTCCCTTTGGCATTGATACATCCCCAGCTCTTTGGGAAGTGGAAGCTGCATGGGGTGTGTAGATTGCATCATCTCTGGGAACATGACAAACGGAAGATACCTCATGCAGGAGAAGGTGACAGGAAGGTCTTTAGAGAACTAAAGGCCAACATTTCTGGAGTGACAGGGGTGAAGGGTCCTGTGGAGAGTTGGCTCTGCCTAGGCTCTCCTATATTTGAGGTGTCCAAGGTATATCATGCCCTTTGTGCTGACTTTCCTCTTAAAGCTGAGGCCACACTTGGTGTCTCTAATTCTGTGGCTGTCAACTACTTGCCAAGTCCTGGAAATCCATCTGCTCTAGAAGAATCCAGTTTTTTCGGTGGTTAGCTCTCCAGGGTGGACTCTCCTCTAAAGTCAAGCTCTTTCGAAAAGGTATATCAGCAGATGACCTGTGCCCCTTGGGTTGTCAAGATAGCGAGGCTACCTCTCATATCTTTTTATGTCCCAAGATCATTGAATTTTGGTCCTGGGTCACTCCTATCTTGGGGCTAGACATCCATCATCTGACATGGCCAGGTATCATCATTTCATCTGATAACTGCCCGATTACAGCTTCTTTGGTAGCAATTGCCCTATGGGTAGTCTGGAAGCACCGTTGTGAGGTTGCTTATGGAGGGCAAGATATCTCTACCTCCAAGATCAAGAGTTTTTTCAATATGGAAGTTGCTCTGATGGCTCTAGCCCACCATAGGAAGTGGAGGATTCATTATGACAGGGGACTTGATAGAATTGGGAAGATCGAAGGGTTCTATCACTATTTCAAATGCCACTAGATTGATTCAGCTGATAATGATCTTCAAATAAGGTAAACTCTCACCCCGATCCATGAGATGACCCTATCTTTGTGTGGTTGGTGGAAATAGTCTTTTCTGATCTATAGTAGTCACTACTGTGGAGAAGAAGATCTCTTTCTATAGTATCCACACTAGTGAAGAAGAAGAGCAGATAGCTCCTATGGTACACCCTCCTATGCACAGCTAGGGACTCCCTCTTCCCTTGGGCTCAAATTCTTCCTATCTATCCCTTATTGGGGACTTCATGTACTCTTTTCCATATTATAAAACAAAATTCTTACCCTCAAAAAAAAAAAAGAAAAGAAAAGAAAAGAAAAGAAAACCAACCTTTTACATAGTCACTATCTATCATGGTCCCAATAAATACAATCGCAGACACTTTACAAAATTTTACAAAACTTTCGGATTTACAATCTCGAACTCTTGGCCTATGGTAATACTCAAAATATTCAGAGCTCTTCGTTCCTGACATGTGCATCTTCAAAATGGCCGACCAGAGTAACAGTCCTGCCATCACTCCATTGAAGTATAGCAGTAGCTTGCTGATTTTTGTGGGCACCTTGTTCGAAAAACTGATCCGGGTCGAAGTCTTCATCATCATCCTCATCAATGATTACCAGATCCGAGACCACCGGATCCATCTGCCAGCCAATGTCAGTCCAGTCAGGAGCAAAAGCAAAGTACTAAAGGGGAGAAGTATCAGTAAAGAGAATCAAAGCCTCTCCTCGGGCATCATGCTTGGCTTGGCACAGCGAGAATTCATAGGCGCCTTCCCAAGATATCTCTGGTAGGCAGCCTGCAATTCGAATTAAGTATACCAAATGGTCCCATGAAAGCATTCTTGTCTCTGAATTAGTATCGAACGCTAATTTCACTCATTCAAATCCTGTTCTGTTTATTTACCACATCTTGGTTTCCTCTTAAAATCAAATGAAATCTCGTTTCTTAGTTATGTTTGGATGAAGATGATTTCCAATTGACAGTTCGAATACCGCCAAGGCTATCGATCCATGTTTTGTTGACACCCTTGGTGGCGTGAATGATTTTGAAATTTTGAAACACCTATCCAATGCTTAGGTCGAGCACTGTCGCATTGACTGTCATTTTCAGGTTAACCAAGGACTCCATAGGTTTGCTTTGTTGACCTATTTGTTTTGATTGGGTGAAGAAACCTAAAGAGATACCCCAATTTCTTCTGGCATAACAACAATCGACACTATACTCTGGACCCGGAGTGAAGTTATATTCGGGTGACTACATAGCACGGTGTATTCACTGTACCAAATTTGTTTACTGGCATGCAGTCATAGGGATATATGCTCCAGTGATAAAAAATAACGAGGTCGGGCAATCTTGGTAGCAAGTAGCATCCCTACTCTGACCTTTCGTGTCAGAATGTCCCTATTCATGCCCCGCTGGTCAGAAGGATCGCAATCGCGATCAGTAAGCATATAATATTTGTATTGCATGTTGCAATGGTTAGAAAGACTCCGGTCGTGTTCTTCGCCATCTGGCTGGCAATTAGCATCTCTCTTTGGAGCTAACTGCCCACACGGCTTAATCAGGTCCGCAGTCTCGAGCGAAAACAATTAGTCTTTTAGAATAGTGCCCACTACTGGGAAAGATCGCAATCGCACTCCACGCAGGCAACATCAGGTAGAATTAATCTAGAAACACTCAATGACATATAATGGTTTGGTTACCTCTTCAATGGTCTAGAATATCGTGGTCGCGATCTCTAACAACACTCTCTTCTTCCACAGATACCAGTATGGATTTGAAGGATTTGCTGCAATGGACTGAAAATCGCTGAAGGTACACCCATTTGGCCTCCATCAAGGTTCGCCGGTGCCTGGGGACTTGGCTGTGGTGTCGTTGAAGTGTTTTTTGAATGGATGTCTGTGCTTGCCCTTTTCGGAATCGGAAATCAATACCTTGAAGGAGGCCATAGGGGCATTCATTCTATGGCCCAAGAAGGATATTTCGGAGCCCAGTACGTGGAGTACAAAGTCGATAAAAAAATCGGCTTTTTAGCATTTGGGTTGAGTTGAAACGTGGAAATCTATCTGCAGAAGGAACACGAAACATCTGTGTCGTATTGTTTGGGCAAAGTTATCATCAAAACATGTGAGTGGTTGCGGAATCAATATGCGGAAACACGAAACGTATGTATTATGTTAAACTTCCTAGTTTACTATGAAAACATAAGAGAGACAATGATGCACCACAACACAAGACATGTTTATTCAATGTAGGAGTACATGTATATATAGTACCATAAAGGTAAAGGTTAAAGGTAAAGGCTAAAGGCGTCACAAAGGCCAAGTCTAAATATAGACTGGCGCCAGCGAATTTAGTCCTTTACCAAATAATATAAGATATAGAAAATATTATGTCTCTAAATGTAAGAAGACCAATTCACAAAACATCGCAGATTGTAGATGAATTCCCCACCTGCGAATTTAGTCTCGCACTTGGATAAAAAATAACTTTGGTGGTCACAAAGGAAAAAACCCGAGTGCTACAATTTTCTAATATCTCATCTGATTGTCAAGGACACCAAGAGCTCGAACATTGTCTTGATTTTTCACCTAGTGACTTAGTAAGAATGTCTGCAACCATATCAGTAGTCGGGCAATATTCCAATCGAAGTAGACGCTTTGCAACTTCAAGCTTAATATGCTCAATATGCTTGGATTTGGAATGTAAAACTTCGTCATTCGAGAATGCAATAGCACTTTGATTGTCACACATAAGTATACTCAGTCCACCTTGAGTTTGACGTAAGCACTCTAGTAAACTTCGTAACCAAACAAGCTCTCGGCTTGCCAAAGATGCATATGTTACAGATATAGAATGTATTTCTGATAATACTATAGCAATGTTGATGCTGGTGTAGTAATAAGGTGTATTACTGATAACACTACACTGTTGTTGATGCTGGTGTGTCAGTGTTTTCTTTAATTCTCTCGAGATGATCAAGATGGACATGGTCTCTGATAGAACCATTGAAGGTCTATCATTGAGTGATGCAACACTGCTGATGATGCTGGTGGTGCTATCCTTTTTTATGTGAAAGGGAGAACGTGTAGCTCAGCTTTGGGAGCTTTGTGTATGTTCATGTGTGTGGCCCACTACCTTGCATGTTATTTCATCTTGTTTGTAGATGATTTTTCGTGTACAGATTGTGTATCTTTTATCTCCACGAAATCTCAAGTCTTCACCAAGTTTTGAAGGGTTTAAGTGTATGGTGGAAACATAGACTGGATAAATGATCAAGTAATTGCGTATTAATAATGGTGGGGAATCCACATCTATTCCATTCAAAACTTGTTGTGAAGCGAATGGTATAGTTCGTGAGTATACTATTCCTTATTCTCCTCAGCAAAATGGTGTTGCTGAGGGCAAAAATCGCACGATCATCAATGTTGTTCGATGTATGTCTATCCATGCTGGAAGAAACTTGATCTAGTTGGTCTAAAAACTATATTTGTCGGCTATGCTATAGCGGCACGGGGATATCGATTTTATGATATTGCTACACGTCGAATCATTATTAGTCGTGATGCATTCGTGATTTTCCATTACTTGATAGTAAGATGAATCCTAATGTGTGTGGGTCTCTCGCTCCTCAAGTTGTGTATCCACAAGTTGTGGATAATGTTATTTCAAATGGGCCCTCCTCGGTTGCCGGTTGTGAATCCTAGTGTGGATATTGGACCTCTCAAATCCCCATGTTATCAATCCTAATGTGGATCATGGGCTTCTACCTCCTCATATTGAGAATGAGTTATTGCAACCTGACATGAATAAAGATTTCATTCAGGAATTTTTGCATGATGGTGCAGATGAGGATCATGATGGCCTATTTGATGTTAACTGAAGTTTTAAAGTGAATGATGATTTCATACAGGAATTTGATTTGCATGATGATACGGATGAATGGAAGCCCACTAGACGGATCTTAGAATATCATTCCGCTTTGATGATTAGCGAAGATCCTGTCACAGTAAAAGAGGCTATGTCTTCATCCCAAGCTGAAAATTGGCGCATGGCCATGGAAGCTGAATTTGAATCACTTACAACAAAGGTACTTGGGAGATTGTTGAAATTCCTGAAGGACGAAAGTCACTCAAATGTAAATGGGTCTTTCGCTCCAAGTACAAAGCGGATGGTTCTTTTGATAAGTTCGAAGCAAGGCTTGTAACAAAGCTATGAATAAACTTTCTCACCTGTTGTGTGTCTTATAAGTCGCAGAGTCTTGTTAGCTTTTGCTGCTCAGTTTGACTTATTTATACATCAAATGGATGTTAAGACTGCCTTTCTCAAAATCTAACAAGACTCGGAGACTTATAAGGTGCACAGCAAATGAGAAAGTTTCTTCATAGTCAATACCCGCCACTTGCGAGTATCCCTTTGCTACAAGCCTTGCTTCGAACTTATCAAAAGATCCATCCGCTTTGTACTTGGAGTGAAAGATCCATTTACATTTAAGTGACTTTCGTCCTTCAGGAATTTCAACAATCTCCCAAGTACCTTTGTTGATAAGTGATTCAAATTCAGCTTCCATGGCCATGCGCCAATTTTCAGCTT
>JAANSK020273269.1:0-11481 GCA_011763485.2 Isoetes engelmannii
CCTAACCTAACCCTAAAAGGGGCTTTATAAACCCCCAAACCCTAAAGTGGTCACTTTAGGAGCTCTCACCAAAGGGGAGCTCGACCTAGGGAGGAGGATATTTTTCTGTCAACATGGATCATCTTTTATGTTGGGATTTGGATGCAAGACGTTTTGTTTGCTAGGTGCTCCATTCTTTCTTACTAGTGAAAAAGATCAGTTATATGGTTTAGAATGTTTAATGGCAACGCTTGTTTATGTTTTGATGATGAACAAACTTCTGAATCTGTTCTTGCAGCACTCCAAAGCATGATGGCAGGTAACTAATACCCATATTTAACTCAAGTACTACTATGCTTGAGTTCTTTTACATCTTGGATACTATTTTGCCTAAGGCTGTTCAGGTGCTGCTATGCCTAAAATGGGGTACTGATATGCCCAGTAAGCTCGAGTACTATTATGCTTGAGCTTTTTAGTCTTGGGTACTGATATGCTCAAGATCATTCAGGTACTAATATTGCCTGAGAATGGGGAATTTTTGCTAAGGCACTGATATACCTTAGTATGTGACTGCATCGATGAGGATTGTGCTATAAGGTCTGCTTCTGAAGGATGTGAATCAACATGGCATATTTCAAGTTTTAGTAATTCTTCTTTCTTTCCTTCAACTGTTGTAATGGGCACAATGTGCTTCATTTTATCTGACTAGTAAGAGTCTTTATTTCTTGCATTGAAATTGGAAAGACGAAGATGTTGAGTTTCTACTATAGTAGTCTTTCCAAGGAAGATGCAATGGTGCTTTATTCTTATCTAATCCTTGAGGGATCACTTATATGTAAATTCTTCCAATTTTTTGAATAAAAATTTCTTCATTCCTTCAAACAAAAAAAAAAAAAATTATTGCATTGCACGATGTTTGGGATTGTGGTTCTACGTGAGATCTACAAATGTATCTTGAATGATATTAGAAGGTATGTTACAACAAGTGTAATGAGTGGGTGCTTCGAGCAGCCCTAAGTAAAACAGTCTGGAAAGGTCCAGAAGATAAAACGGATAAAAGCGTCTGTCTCCAGAAATTCAATATGGGCTGTACGACCAATAAAATTGTTGAGTGTCCGTGCTTGTGAAGATAAATCAAAATTAACATCACAACGAATGAAGCTACGATCTACAGCAACTCTCGTTGTCAGTTGCTCCATGCAGTTGCGCACCATTGATATATATGCAGAACCTTTCCTAGAATCACGAAGTGCCGCCTGACATATTTCTATCCGCGCTGAGTGGTAAGGAACATATCTATCCTGTATACAAAATTATAATAATTGCAGCAGGCCTGCCAAACGTAATTCATTTGTGGGATGCTTACCTGTGGGGATGACAGCAGCAAAACATGCTGAAAGTATTGAAAAGTCTTTGCCTGATGATCATAAAATTGATAATATATCAGATCATTTGCTCTTGATATAGAAAGGGCTTCGCAAGATCTATGAGAAAACTACCTGGCTCATTTTAAACAGAAAGCAGTCCTCAATATCAGGTTTGTCAGTAAATGTTAGTTGATGCATACAAGGTGACGCTTTCAATTTTTTAAGCACCCAAAGTCCAGAGTTGAACAACAAGTTGCTGCTGTAAAGATAGCCTAGATGAGGTCCCGAGACAGAAAGGAATGTGTGCAAAAATTGCAAGTATGGTTTCATTGCATTTTCTGTCAGAAAACAATATAGGAATTATAAGTATAATGTTCAGTAAAATCAGTAAATTAACGAATCACATACCCAAAAGAGCTGCTCTTATTATCAGATTTCCAATTGAGTGTCCAACAAAACTTAGGCTGCATCTTTTACAGACACCTTGCCTCATGACTTTATTCATTTTGTTCTTAAGGAATTGAGCAACTTCTTCTGCTAAACGCTGTCCTAGCTCTCGAAAGTCACTCATCGTTCGATCCTCATTTGCTTCTGACATGAGGGACTCAATTTCAGGGTCCATTAAAATCCAATGATTGCGGATCAGGCGTAGGTCAAGATGATGACCCTGCAAAGATGTGCACCCAAAATGTAGTTCTACTGATAACATCACCATATAATGCATGCACAAATACACAGAGAAGCAAGTACAAAGAGATGAAGAATGATGCACGCTGCATAGAATGGAGCATCACTCAGACACCCACAATCTAACAGACTTACTGTCTGCTTCATATGCACACATGAGAAAGTTTAGGCTTCCGCATTGTATGGAGTATGGAAGGAGCAGGTAAGAAGGTTTTACTTTGTGGCATCTCAGTTTTCCTTACCATTAAAAAACTCTAGACTTCTTACAAAGAATCAAACTCAATTTTTCAAGACTGGGTGTTTTGTTCACTGCAGAAAAAATATGCATATGCATTTTCTATAAAAGCCTTAGGCCTATAATGCCTAAAGCAGAGAACAATGCTTATTCTAAACTACTCGAGATGATAAAGAGCAAGGGCCTTTACCATAGTAACAACAAAATGACGAGAAATGGTTGATTCACTATTTCCATCTTGCCCCATAGAAGACGACTACTTCAGTGTGCAAGATTGAAATTTCATTCATTTATTGCATGAAATCTGCTCCTACTGCACAGAACAAATCTCAAAGAAAGGAAAATAGAGTGCAGAACCCAGAAGGTAAGGTTTATGGGGCCGATGTTACTGATGCTAGATGTTCCATGCTCAAACATGGTCCAGCTGTAAATGTACATCTAGATTTGGACCATGGCCGTTAACAAATGCTAAGCTAAATAACAAGAACTATTTTGAAATATTATGACCACAATGTTATAGCTCTCTATATCAACTATGGAATATGATGCAAGAACAAGAACAGGCAAGATAAGGTTCTAATAGACAGTAATTTAGGGAGTAACCATTAAAGACATCCAAGAAAGTAAAATCGGATGCTTCATCTAGTTGTATCAGAATCAGTTGACAAGCAAGGAAACTCATGGGCTCAATGTATTGTGTGTACTTGGCTAGTCGCTTTGCCCTACAGGTTTCTACTAGATGTCAGTAAAGTCTTTTGTTCTTTCTTACCTGAAACCCATGAACAAACACAACTACTCGTAATGGACGCGACTGATGCATGCCACTAGTTTCTTTTAGAACAACTCTCAAAGCTGCCCCATCTGCTCTTGAAGATGGCAGGTCTTCTGAGTTCCCAGGTACAACATAGTGTTCTGCGGACACAAAAGGTTGCAGTGAAGGATTCCCAAAAATCTGCATGTCTTGTAATGAACAGCCATTAATCTGTAACATACATGCCCAGGCGTCAAAAATTGAAAACGAAAATTATCTGCCTGATGTCTAGCCCTTACCTGACTTTGTGTTAGACTCCTACGGCAAATTTCAGCACGTAATGCCGAATGAGCTCCTGGCTGTACACGTTTCAACAAACTCTGACATGAGCTCTATGTTTGCTGGAAGGAAAGCAAGCACTGGAAGGATATAGGACCTCCTCGTTAGCCTTTTTAGAACCTTTTCTTGTCACACGAACATCTGCTTCCAATTCCAAAGTGGCCAATGGGGGCCTGGTGTGTACAACCCACATAGAACACTCTAACGCCCGTTGTTGTGCCCAAGCCCCTCGAAGGTGTTCCAAAACAGACTCTCTATTCACACTGCAGTGAAGAATCCACTTTACTTAGAAAATAAAATAGATTAATATAATTATAAATATAGAAAATGAAACAAACTTCCATACCGATGAAGTCTGAGAAAGATATTCCACTGCAAGGATATTTCATCACTGAGAGTTTTAGACATTAGGAATACATCGGCCTTCGTCTCACTTTCACTATTCCCTTCAATCTCCAGAAATGTTTCATTTGACTGTAGCAAGGAAAATTACGGTAGTGTAAAAGCTAAGGAGATGTGATGCTTAATGATAAGTAAATGCTAAGTTCATGATGCTTAATGACGTTATGAAAGCTGAGATTGACATCTTCAACACAAAGAATGCATAAAATTTGGTTGAATTACTGCAGAAACAAAAACAATTGACCGCAAACGGCCCTTCAAGACTAAGGATGGTATAGATAGTACAACAAACAAACAAAAAGCTTGACTGATAGCAAAAGGTTAAGCACAGCAAGGAGGAGTTGACCTTGAAGAAAGCAAGGATGACAACATTACAAGCAATTTTGCTTTCGCTGCTTGACATAGTTGAAACCCATATGGATTTTCATCTGTCTTTCTCATGAACGCATCAACCCAAAGGTTTTGAGGTTGCAACTGCCGCGTCAACCCAAAGGGTTTGAGGTTGCAAGTAAAACACTTGTGTGCAGGTTACACGCACCAAGGTTCTGAACGGAAGCATGTCACTCTTAACTTCTAAAGGCAAGCATCTCAGTTAACACTTCGATGTGACTGGTTTTAAGCACTTAAAATTTCTCTACGCATTGATATATATCAGCAAGAGGAATTATTCGCTTTACCATAGATGTGTCACAGAACTGATAGAAGACTGCAAACTCCCCCAAGGCTACGTAGCTTTCCATCAATGATCCGTCCCCCACAGTAGATGGAACCTTGTTGGTCTACTCTACTTCACTGTTAATCACCTTGACATATGTTCTGGAGTTGGGTTTTTGAGCAAATTCATGGCATCTACTGAAAGACAGATCACCTATCTAAAGGTCTTGCATTGAGGAGTTTATAAGACTGCAGGATTAGAGAGTCTGGCGCATAAGAAATGGCAGAAAGAGACTGCGTTAAGTACCCTTTTAATGCTTGGACTAGTTATCGTTGGGACATGACTGACGTAAAGTTGCAGCTTTATAGGTTTATATAAGAAAAATTACCAGGACATTCTTGAGGATAGGTTCTCCACCAGATTGACTTATTCCTTCCGGCGTGTCTGCAATTTGATGTTTTTGTAACATACCTTCAATGTCCTCACATGCAGACAACCCTAAGATGTCTTTTTGGGCAGCCAGAATGCTTTTGGAAATTTGAAGCAAGTTTCGAAATGTATAAATATGATCATTAGCTTTATCTTCCGAGACCTGCAAAATTAGACAGAAAGTTATATGCATAAAAAATAAGAAAGCTCCTTTTACTTTGTCACGCTATTTTGAAGATCTAATGTAAGCATTCCCAAGTAATATCACTGCTAAAACTGAAATAGGGCATATTCCTTCAAGAGGTGCTAGGAGGATAGGCAACATTTATATTTGAAAATTGATAAGTTCTGACATCACCTGTACAACCTTTTGCCCTGATTGATCAAGAGCTTCATCCTCATAACATCTTCAATAAACCAATGAATTTCAGAACCAAAAACTATATGGCAATCTAAAACTTAAAAAAAAAAAAAAAAAAAAAAAAAGGGGGGCATTAGCAATACCTGCTGCTATGTGTAGGAATTTCATAATGAGCAAGGCTTAGCATAACAGTATGAACTGTAACATCAACCAGCGCCATATGCCATGTATCAAAATATACTGGACAATAGCTATGCAAACCGAGACTGGCTTTGGGGGGAATTCGAAATTCATGACTAGCAACAGTAGGCAATTCTGATTGATGACCACTGGAGAACCTGGAGATATAAACCAACAGTGAAGTTTCAGTGGCTGGGCAATCAGATAAGAGAATGGTCTATGACTGTTACCCACAGTGAGCCGTCAATTGGAATGAACGTAAGCTGGAATTTAATCAGAGCAGCAGCTGCAAATGCTGCCTATACAGAAGAGAAAGTAAAATGCTATTCAGGCAAGTATGACGAGTTAAATATTAACAGCAGAGTGCAGGATTTTACCTTAATATCCTGGACTGGAAGAGTAAATGAGACCATGATGCCCAAAAACACATCCTGCCGTGCATATTTTATTTTAAAAGGGCGAGTGGAAAAACTATGCTCAGCGTCATTAATGTGCCACGGCATTGTAGAATCATCTGTCGATCCATCTGGTGCTGCAAACAACAGTTTACACTCTTTGAAGTCCAAATATTAAATAAATGAACCAAGGCCCAGCATTATATGAAATTTTCTGATCTTAGTTCCCCATACCATACAGTGAGTCTGATAATTATAAAACATTACACTAGCGATGCATTCAGAGCTAGGGGATGTTTCTGGATGACAAGGAGTTGATGCACCTGAGGAGTAGGTAGCAGATGTTGAATATAATTACTCCAATTTGAGTAAAGACATGCTCAAAATACTTGAGCTCAGGTTCTGTTTATTTCTAAGCCATTGAAGCTACTAAAAAGTTTGGAAAGAGGTTCATGTCAGCCTGCAAAACCTTCGGAATGCTGCCGTATCCTCCGCATATTCCTAATTTATACACACTGTAGATTTTAATAGTGGGATGCTATTTTATCAACATCGTACATTCTTCCTTACCCACTTAGGACTGTACGTCTACTGTCTTGGATGTAAATCCGGTGAGTATCTTAATTCTGTAATTCATGAGCAGGCCGTTGAAACTCTTAACTTTTCTTTCATTCTCATCACAAGAAGGTCTCTCTATACATTCACAAGTGTCTGCTTATCTGCCCACTTCTGCAATTGGCTGAAGGGTATGCTGGTCCTTAATCTTTTCAAGAAATTGGCAAAATACGTGGCTCTCAACATTGTCATAAATATAAAAATGCTTCCTGGGTCAAATACCATCACTATATAAAGCATCCTCATGGAACTCTCTCTTGCAAAGATTGCATGAGCAATGGGATCAAGCAAGTCGTAGCCTTTATGTTCAGCAGAATAGCCAATAGTTTGACTCCCTTCAGCTTAAGGTTTTACCATATTTTCCTGCTTGTAATAACAGCTAAAATATTCTCAAAGCAGGGGTCACTGGGAGTAGGAAAGTAATGAAAGCCTCGTAACAAGTTCACACTGTTAACTGAATGGCAAGCTCATTAACCAAGAGTCGACCAAGATGGAATCTAACAAGGAAACAAAATAGCTTTGATAGCAAGCTCCACTTACAAGAAGCTCTAGAGGAGGTATTTACCTTCGTATTGTACAACTCGAGTGGGTGAACCCCAATTATGGTCAAAACCCTCCCATTTCGAAGTCACCTTGAGTGCATACCACCTGAAACATGTAGAGGGAACTATGAATGCTTTCCATTTTATTTAGCAAGCTTGACCAATTCTTAGATGTAATCTACAGGAAAAGGGATCATTAATATGCTCAACTCACCCCTGCTGAAACAAATCCAAGTTATGAAATCTATGTAGATAAATAGCAATCTCCAGTGCAGCATCTGAAGACATGGCTGCCAGTGCAAAATGCTAAATCCCGGCGTAAACGAGCACTTCCCTCGAGGATTTTGGTTGAAGTATCTGTGCGTACTGCAAGAATATATTAGAAACATGCATCTAAAACAAAGGTTTAATGTTTCTATAGTTTGAAAACGCATTAACTTTATTTCTACATGCAGTTGCTGGGAATAAATATTTTGCATGTCATCATCTGCAAGTCAATCATAAACTTCACAATGCAGGTGATGTACTTGATGTGCAGGATTACGAAGCATAATAAACCTACAAAACAAGTTCAGAGTGGACTGATGTTGAAACATGAAAACTTCAGGGCGGTGTCGTTAGCATCACAAAATCACCAAAAAATAATCTAGAAGGATGTTAATTTAAAACTTTACATTCTTTTATTATACGAGTTTAAATGTATACAAAAACCATTAATCCGACTTCTCTGTACCTTTACAACTTGTCAGACAATGCACAAAAAATCCCAAGCTTGATCCAAACAGCTGCTTTTCTCCAGGATCTGAACAACAATTGGCATTCCTCATTCAGAGATGTACTCCTGGCTCACGGCCACAGACAATCCGTTTCAGATATTTAACAATTCTCCCACAGGTTCTGCATCAGTTCAAAATCCTGATAGAGACCTGCAAAGTCTGAGCTTATAACTTAATTAGGTAAGCCTGAAACTGATTTCTTAATGTAACTGACATAGATCGCGACTACGTCTAAGCTGAACTTAATAAATTTAGACAGCTCCCAATTTGTTCAGGCATCGTTTCGTTAAGCTCAGCCATACAACTGATTGTCACGTTTTTCCTTTCGTGTGAAAGACCTTACTGACGGAAGAAAGACTTGTAGCAACAAAAAATACTTCTAATCCGCATGATTAGGTTCCAAATCCGAATAGAAGACGCGAAATAAAGATAATCAGATGGCTACTATTTAATAAATAGAGTATTGAGGTCTACCTGAAGATGTACAGTCAAAGCACTTCATTAAGACGTTGCTTCTGAAATACTTGCAGCAGTGCAAAGTAGCTCAAGGAATGTCCATCACACAGTAAACAATTATTTACTTGCAGTAAGAATGTTAACTGAAAGAATCTTATTAATTTGGTCTCTAAACGACGTGGTAGTAACACATCTGGGTGGAGCTTTGATTGACAGACTTGCAAGAAAGTGAAAGCGGGAGGAGTTCCGGCCAAAAAGCAACCCCATTCCCGAAATGTCAGGCTTTGAACAAGGCTTTTTGTCAGTTTAACTCTCAATAAAATTTTCTTTTAACATTCCGTCTACCTCAGAGAACAATTTTTTTAAAAAGGGTATAAATCACGAGATCATGTCGGGATATAGGCTATTTCTTTCTAGCATTATAAAGTGGAAAATGCCCATAGATTTTGTTCTTAATGTTGCGAGGGATGTGGGCATTTATTTGTTCTACGAATACCTAATCAATGCCATGTGACAAATTGAAGTGCATTCTTGGCACACTTCTAAGCATATTTTGAGAGCACTAGTTTGACATTTCTTATATGAAGCTTTGTATGATATATAGGTGTGTAATTGATGTGGCATATACATCGTGGTATATACATTGCATATAGAAAAAAAATAGATAAATAGATAGATTTATTGTCCACAGACGAATGCCTTATTTAACAACCACTGTCGTGTTTGAACCAGCCTAAATCAACAAAAATCCGTTAAGTCCACAAAAACGTCATGTATTTTTGTTTCGGATATGGCTTTAATATGTCAAGATAGAAAAAATCAGCTAAGTTTGACAAAAATGTCATGTATTTTTTTGGTTCAAACACGACGATGGTTGTTAAATAAAGCACTCGGTACAAAGACCAAATTGAGCATGGGACCCAAACAATAAAAAGGGCATACAGCCCAAAAAGTACATTGGCCATGGACCCAAACAAAGGGGCATAGTAAGATAAGATAACAAAAGTACATTGGCCATGGGACCCAAACAAAGGGGCATAGTAAGATAAGATAACAAAAGTACATTGGCCATGGGACCCAAACAAAGGAACATAGTAGAAGCCCAAAAAGCACGAAGAAAAAACTCCATATGAGTCGATTTATAAATAAGAAATTAATTTTTAGTCTTTTGTTCTTCAAGGGTGGAGCATCTTCTTCTAAACTCTACCTTGAAGGACCTCTCTAATCACATTCGGAGAATCTTCATTGGTCCATAATTGTTGAGCATGCGGATGCATTCGAAGAACAATGACTCGTGTGCCATCCAACCCTCGGCCATGCTCCTATGGCCTTGCCTTTTGACATACAAACTCTTTGAGGACCTTTAAAATCATTCTACAAAAAACATCCATCTACAAGTGGTTATGCTCGCGAGTTCTACCAAATGTACTAAATGAGTTTTACATCTAGAAAATTTGTAGGAAACTCCAGAAATCTCCACTTTTGGTATCTCATCTGTCCTCCTTGAAATCCATCTCATAAGAAGAAAATGCTATAAGGAGATACTACCATTGGCGAGACGACCCCTCAACACAATAGGCATCATAAAATATGAACATGCCATGCAATGAGTCGGGACTTGTAATATAACATCCAGTTAACGAGAACTTCATACGTGTAACATCTTATGCCAGTTCTGGGGTTTCAACCCCATTAACTTCCCCTCATTCGCAAAACAACCACGCAATGAATGCATGTATACCGTTAGAGTTTTGATCTCCTTGATGCTTCTCGAACAAGCTTAATGGATTTTCTTGGCACGATCCAAGTCAATGTGCTTCCAATTCTTAGCATTCTCAAGCTCTCGCCTAATAGGACTGAAATTTGTTGTAGGAAACAATTTTGCGAATCCTTAATATACTTCCTTCCTTCCTTCCTTAACAACTAGAACGAATAAGCTAGTGATGATTGCATACTCCTCCTTTTGTTGATGCAATGACTATCTTTGTTGATGCAAATGACTATCTTTGTATGGGATTGGTTGTTCTCCCTTTTTCAGGTTTCACTAACAAGTCAACAAGTGCTTCTGACAATTTATCCAAGTACCTGGACGGAGTTACAAAGCCAGGCTTTTCATCTCGCTGCAGGATGGTTGCTTTGGACTATCTGAAAAAGATGCAGACTGGTCATCTTCAAAGGTTTGGATGTGGCAGATATAATCATGTTCTCCAAGAAGCTCAAGTTCACATTGCTAAGTCATATTGTTCTTGACTTGCCCTTCGTAAGAGGCGATTGATCTTTGAGGAGTATTTGGATGTGCTCTCTTATGCTTAGGCAGGTTGCTTCACTCAGCGGGTCTCTGCTTATCTGCTGAGATTTTATTCATGTCTTTGCATTTATACTTGTATTGGATTCTTCGATTCAATAAAGTCTGACGTCCTTCAACAAAAAATCAAAATTCTTTGTTGAAGTAGCCCTTTCCTGGTAGTCAACCTTGCGAAATTCTTTGCTCAACTATCTTATTATTTACACTTAAAAATGAAAGAATAAGAGATCATATATCTTATGGCTAGGAAGTTGCTGCAACACAAATATAAAGCAATGGGGGTTCACGTAGTTTTAGCTATACGAACACGGTGCATGACACGAAGTTTTTTTCTTTTTTCTTTTTTCTTTTTTCTTTTTTCTTTTTTCCCTGAACCAGACATATACGTCATACATAGTAGGGTTTTTTGGTGATTCTAGTACAATACCTAGCTGAAAGGTGGTTTGTTTTCTAATTTCTAAGCCATATACAAGGGGTTTTTGGCTGACCCCTTGGACGCACGTGGCATATCCCCTATAGAACAGGTGTACCCCTTGGGATATAAGGAGCTTGGAAGAACTACAATGTCTTATAATAAAATTTTCTATAAGTATACCCATGTAAACATTGGGTTTTTTCCATCCAAACCCAATGTAAAAAGCAATAGCGAACGTAATGGAAGCAACACTTTATAAGTGCATATATTGAATAAAAGAGGTATTGTATTATGAGAAAACATCCCCTGATGAAGTTAACGTCAACATATATTAACATTTACATTTATGTTACAATGTATGTTTGATATTACTTGCATTGAATAAAAAATAGTACAACCGGACAATATTGATCAACACTTTTTGAGTAAACTATTTAAGTTAACAAAATCTTGGAATGGTTGCAAATATTTTAGATTTAGGAAAAAAAAACTTTATTGATTATTTTTTTTTTTTCTTTTTTTTAGCAGGCTTGCCTAACCCGACCTCACCTGAATGCTTGAATTCTAGGCTGTCCACGTGATAAGCCATGTC
>JAANSK020273280.1:0-11480 GCA_011763485.2 Isoetes engelmannii
TTCTAGGTTTGAAGCCTTAACCTACAACATTACTTTGTGACATGCCTTTATATTCTTATAATAGTCTTAGATTGAACCAAAATACTTTTCAATTTTCGCTCAATCCACCTTTGTTAGAAAGCGGAACAACAACGGCTCACATATTAATTGTTGGCCAAATACCAATTATGGGTAATATTCTCAATAATGGTGACCATGGGACCCTCTTTATATTCTTATTATATATAAGTTCTAATTTTTGCTCAATCCACTCTTGCTAGGATATAATTTAACCAGCATTCCTAGGATATTTAAAAAACCCAAATACTAATCTGGTTTGTTTATATCAGCTTGAAAAATGGGAATTTGAGTGGAGAGGCTGATTTGGAGGCCCATTTTAGGGCTTCCACAAGTTTGGATTCAGTGCGACCTGCGATGGCGATTTGAACTTGGAAAGCTCCAAGAAACCACGATAAGCATCTCCAATTAACATACCTATAAATATTTACTACTCAGCCTAGTTCTAGAGAGGTACAGTCATTTCTTATAAAGCACTGTCTTAAATCTAGATGCTCAAGATCAAGTTTCTCGTGCATGTACTCAGTATGTTTTGAGCACTTAAACAGTAGGGATCTGCCAAATGTCTAAGGCCTTTTCCCATTATATAAATCTTAGGAATCTTACCGAAGAAAGGCCTTCAAAATTATTGGTAGAATCTCCGATGATGCTTCCAGACTTGTGTGTAGAGTAGTTACACGTGAGCCCATCTCAAGAGCAATTGACTTCCCTCCATTGTTAAAAACCTGTAGTTCTGGGCCTACCGTATCCAGCATAACCTGGGACAATGTGAAGAATTGACTAACTTCAGAAAATTTAACTGAATAGACTGCAAAGAAGTAAAAACTGGATCTTACCGCACAGCTACGGCATCGCGCTACTTGAAATCGTCACTGGAAAGAGAGTTATTTCTGCTAAAACAGTAACTTATCCAGCTACCTGCCTGTTTGGTTGTGTAAAGAAATTAAAGCTGGCAGCATTGTTCAAGCTGTAAGGTCCCAAATTGGAAGAAAATATTGAGCTGGACAAAGCGGAACAGATCATCCGCCTGGCATACTACTGTATTCATGAGGATGCAGATAAGAGGCCCACAATGCTACAGATCATACAAATGTTGCAGGAAAAGATGCAAATTCCTGAGCCTACCTTCACGAGATTCCTGAGCCTCCATCCGTGAGCTTCCCTAAAATATTGAACTAGCACCTGGAATCGTTCCACCACTCAGATTCACGTGGTCGAGGTTCACAACATCCACATCACACTTAGATCAGGCTCAATCGGTTTCCATGGCCATCGCTTACAGCAACCACACCAAAGTGAAGGAAGTCATGACAGGAGATAGAAGCGAGAGATGTGCAGCTTCAGCCCTTGTTTTGTCTCTTTTTTATCCAACGCTGCCGGAAATCAAGCATTAGACTGGCAACCCAGCAGATACATACCCTAGAATCCTCCTCTGCTCTCCTTAGGAAGAAAATTTTCTGAATCCAACACATCCCGCAAAAAACCAAGCTGTTTCTCAGGCCGATGCTTTCCTGGAGTCTGGCCCTTCATTCCATGCACCGGAGCACAGCGGAAAGCGGAGGCAGCTTCGCCAGGATATATGGAAATGAAACAGGCGTCATCCGCTTTCATGGATAAGTATGGCGGTGCAAGGTTTCCGTCAAGCAAAGCTCCCTTTGCTTCGAAGCAAAGCTTTTTAATGGACACGCGTCAAAAAAAATTCTGAAAGAGCCTTACGAACAGCATACCTTAGACAATGGTATGCTAATCTTACTGAGGAACGAAGAGAGAGAATTCGTGAGGATCAAAGAGAACGTGTGAGACAACGACGAGAAACATCTAGAAACAATGTAGTGTCAACAGTAAATACGAGTCATAGACGACAAGAAAGAGTCGAAAGATGGAGAGACCGTGCAAGACAGCATGGTACATTAAGAAATAGACATCCTAGTCCTATAAATTCTACATCCATTAGTGTTGATCCCACAGTTGAGTCTAGCGCTAACACATCGATAAATGTCACCCTACCAAGTTCAAACCCTAATGTAGACATCGAGCAATCAGAATTAACTCCTAGAAGTTCAATTAGACATTTTGCATTTCCAGTGGAAAATACAATTCAAGAGGAGTTAGGACTAGCTACGACACACTGGCATGCCCGTGCACAATATATGGGCTTGGCTATACGTAGAAACTACAGTATGTGTGTGTGGAATAAAAGGTGCAATTATTGTGGGATTCCATTACTCAATCTTGAAAGTAATGGATTTTGTTGTAACAAAGGAAGGTGATTGTTGCCACCTCTTCCTGCTTTACCTGTGACACTATACAACTTATACAATCTACAAGAGTTTGCTGAGATATCGAGAAGAGTAAATAGACTATTTTGTTTTAGTGTACTTGGAGTCAGTGGTGAATTTGTACATTTAGATTTTCCTTCATCAGTAACTATAACTGGACGAACATATCATCGACTAAGACCCAGTGCAGAGTCAGGTCATCCCATTCATTGGTACATCTACGATGAATCTGAGCGATATGCACAAGCTCATAATCAACGTGTTCCATTCCAATGGGTTAGCTTCGTTAGTTCCGTCCTTAACCAAATAAACCCATTCATTCGAAACCTACGAACTATGGGAAGTATGCATTTACCAACAGCATACATAACGGTACAGGGAGCAACTGCAAGTGATGAGATTGCGGCCATTGTAGATGTTAATAATACATCTGATATTTCAGCTCATGTTGCTGGGTTTTGGGTTCGAACTGAGGGAGAGCCAACATTTGTCAATATCCTTGACCCTATGTATGAGCCTTTACAATACCCTCTTCTATTTCCACATGGCACTATTGGTTGGGGTCTTCAAAACGAATATGGTCTAACACAGTTACAATGGTATAGGACTAGATTACTGCATGAAGAACGATTTTCACAGCTAGGCCATCTCTGCGGTGAATATTTAGTTGATATGTACTCTAGGATTGAGGATGCTCAATTGAATTATTTCAGAACACCAATGTTTCGTAATAGAAGAGTTCAATATGATGAGGATTACTCAGAACGAGAAAACGATGATCATAATGACATAATCTTACCGTCATCCTTCCTAGGTTGTCAAAGGTGGTGTTCTGTACAGGTCGCTGATGCATTAGCATTGTCTAGGGCAAAAGGTCGTCCTACATTATTCCTTACTATGACTACTAACACGGATTGGCCAGAAATACGGTCCATGCTTAGACCTGGACAGAACGCAGCTGATGCTCCCATTCTGGTCGTTCGATGCTTTCATGGAAGATTGCAACGATTGAAAGAACTTCTACACAAATTCTTTCAATTGATATCATATGTAATAACTGTAATAGAATTTCAAAAACGTGGCTTACCCCACGCCCACCTGGTTATACGTACTGAACCCGATATACCAGTTGAGTGCATTGATGACATCATCTCTGCAGAGTTGCCTACTGACCCCGTTCTTCGAGGACAAGTGCAAAAGTTTATGACACATAAACATACACACAGATGCTCTCCAAATGGGACCCCATGTTGTTACAAATACCCAAAAGATGTCAATCCAAGAACATATCTTGATCCAAAGGGCTATGTGCAGTATAGGAGGCGGACTATAAACGATGTATAGTTCCATACAATGCTTTTTTACTTCACGAGCTGGATTGCCACATCATGGTTGATATTGCGTCTACCGTCCATGTGTTTTCATACCTCTATGGTTACATGTACAAAGGATTTGACACTGCTAATTTTCAAGTAACTCAAGAAAGATACTCGGCTTCTGTACCATCGTCAATAAGCAATATTCACAATGAATGCATGGAATCCTCGTCAACAAACAACAATCAGAACCAAAATGTCGCAACACGAGCAACGGCGGGGCGCTTACCCTCGAGGACTACGGGATCTCGATCGGATGCCGAAGGTCAACAACAAAATACTAGCGATCAAACAATAGGTCATGCATCATTAGACCAGCCATCTGGGCAACCTCATAGAGATGAAATACAAGACTACCTAAGAGCACGCTACTTATCAACAACTGAGGCAGCGTGGAGAGTGATGTCCTATGATATAACAAACAAATGCCCTGCTGTCAAATGTTTGCCTCTACATCTACCGCATGCGAATACGAGGTCATTGTTAGATCGATACTTCTTACGGCCATTGGAACTTGAATTTGATGCCTTTACCTACGTGCAATATTATGAACAATACACATTTGTCACATACAATTCCTCATTGATAATAGACAACAGGACGCATGTAGAACAAGAACAAGAGGGGTTCACAAGAACTATTGTGAACAAGAGAGTGAGAAATCCAATTGTATGTAGGATACGATTAGTATTGCCTCGAGTAGGAGATGCATTCTACTTGAGGCAAATCCTATTACATCGCCCTGCACGAACATGGGACGACCTGAAGGTTGTTGACGGACAACGTCATGAAACATACCAACAGGCAGCAGAAGCAGCAGGGTACATTTCAGCACACAACAAAGCAACGTTAGTCATGGAAGAAGCAGTATCATTGTCATTAAACCCTACACAACTGCGGTTTCTTTTTGCCATGCTATTACTTGATGGAGCGCCTGCAATCGAGCTATGGACTAGATTTCAAACACAAATGAGCCTCGACTTAATAGATGAATACCCAAATAATGAAACAGTCGCCTTCAATGAAAGTCTCTATTTAATAAATAACATCCTTACCCAACATAGCACGAACGTCATGGCTTTTGGTCTTCAGTTACAGCCTCGTGTTGGAAGAAATGTCATGCATGAGTTACAAAGGTTTTCTGATCACACAACATATATAAATATTGTGGCACAAATGACAAATATAATGAGCAATAAGCAATATGAAATATATAGCATTGTTCGAGAATGGTTCGAGCTACCAGAAACCGACCAACCTATATTTATCAATGGAAAAGGAGGTTCAGGAAAGACATTTGTATTGAAGTGTGTTTGCCTGTCTATACGAGGGAATCAAGGTATAGCACTTCCGTGTGGTACAACGGCGCTAGCAGGGCTTCAATATCCAGGAGGTCGGACAGCACATTCACTCTTCCAAATTCCTGTGCAAGAAAACAACGCAGGCCTTCATTCAATGCTGGAGGACAATTCAGGAGCAGCAGAATTACTAGTTGCAGCTAAAGTGATTATTTGGGATGAATTTCCAATGGCTAATAAAGCAGTCATAGAGAGCGCCAATCACTTGATGCAACGATTGTGCAAGAGTAATCTTCCATTTGGAGGTAAGCACTTTATCGGTTCTGGAGACTTCAGACAAATTGCTCCTGTCGTCAAGGGAGGAGGAAGAATCGCAGCGTATAATGCATCTATTAAACCGTCGCCATTATGGCGAAGTTTTCGTGTACTAAGAATGGAAGAATCAATATGAAATGCCGGTGATCCTGAGTTAGCTCGATTTGTAGATGGCATTGGGGAGAATTGGGAACAATCCATAGTATCGCTAGATATTTTCAATACAACTACAGATGTAACAGAATCCATTGAATTCCTTTACCCCATAAGCATATTATGCAATCCTATATCATGTAAAAACCGTGGACTCATATCCCCTATCAACAAGAGTGTTGACAATGTCAATGGTCATGTTCTCAATAAGCTCCCTAACTACGACAAGTCATATTATAGTTACGACCATATTACTGAGGAAGACGAACTTATAGATGACCATCCATATGCCACGTCATACTTTCTCAACAATTTCACGCATTCTGGAATTCCAAACCACGAACTTAAACTTAAAGTAGGAGCTATATGCCACATCATGAAACGATTAGACATGGAAAAGGGTTTAGTAAAACATGCGAGAGTGATGATTGATTCAATGCATGACAAATTTGTAATGGTGAAAGTACTAGATGAGGCATCTCCAGAGTACGGAAGTGTATACCCAATATCCAGGGTCGACTTCTTTTACCAACCTGATAATCGCCCATGGACGATTCATAGGCGCCAATTGCCACTTCGATTATCCTATTCAACCACTTTCAATAGTTGTCAGGGACTAACCTTAGACCGTGTTGTTATTGACTTACGTACTGAGGTCTTTGCTCATGGTCAATTATATACAGCACTCACTCGAATACGAAAAAGAGATGATGCACTAATCCTTCTTACGCCAGAAAACATGATGAAGCAAACAAGAAATGTTGTTTACAAAGAACTACTATGTTGATATGAGGTACATCCTTTCACATTCATATTACGCAGGGCAATCGGGGAATACAACGACAAACATTCTAAACACAGTTCCCTCACGAGGTACACTCTCAAACATAGTTTTATCAACCTTCTATCATGCAGACGACAACACTAAACGTGGAAAGTTGGCTATTCGGAGAATGAGGTATGTTACCAAAAAAAAAAAAAAAAAAAAAAAGAGAACTCCTTAGCCCGTATGGTAGATGATGCTCTATTCAATGACCATGAGATTCCCCTTATAAATGAATGATAAGATAGTCATCGGGATGGCAATTTAGTGGTTAAGCTGTCGGGTAATGGGTGGCCCCCATCCAAGCCTATAACCCACTGACTATCATCGGATGCATCAAAAACAAAAAGAGCGCATAAAAAAGGGGGGGGGGGGGGAATGACGTGAAATACAATGAAAAGCATATCCATCGCGATAACAGTCTAGTGGTTAAGCCATTGGTAACGGCAATCCCCACCTTGGCCCAAAACCCACTGACTGTCATTGGGTGATAAAATAATGGAAGGGAAGGAAAAAAAGGCAAAATGAAATGATGTGAAAAATGGTGAAGGAGAAAAGCAAAAACAGTGGGAATCCCATGGTCGTCGATCATAGTGCTCTATCATACGAGCACAAAACACACGGCAATAATGCAAGTTCAACTCTTGCATGTTCTCATTCAATCTAAAATGAGTTGAATTCTTAAATGTTCATATTTAAGATCATGTCGACTTTACACAAAACATTATTTGCAGCGGATTGGACAAAAGAAATGTTCGCGGCGGCGGTTCTTTGGGTCCAAACCTGTGAGGTTGCACCTACTATTAACGTCCAACTTATTGATGCAATGCCTACTTTGTAATGAATTTATATCTATTCGTAATGGTGCGAGGTGTTAAAGACAAACTGCCCAAATATATGCTCTTGTTGTGGGCAATCTTTTCTAGTGTTCACACTTCATTTGGTAATAAGGTCAAAGACTTCTTTGACTGGGAGGTCTGCAATAAGTTCTAGGTCCTATTTTTCGTCTCCTTGGGGGTTGCCCATAGCAACTAGCTTGACTATTTAACATTAGCGCCACACGTATTTATTTCATATACAACAATTCGGGCATGTCCACTGCAACTATTGGTGTTGGCGGTCTAGCACCTAGTATGATTATTGAAACAAAGTTCAATGAGCATACTTGGTTCAACGAGATCAAAGGCTCAACGAATGCTTTTTCAACTACAAATGTAAAGATGCAAAGCTAAATGATGTGAGATTTCCCAGCACCTAGATGGCATATTAAAAATTCGTTGGCTAGAACTATGTGTTTATTAGCATGTCATTGCCTTACAAATTTGGAAGTTGCATTCTAGGTTGGAGGGAATGAGGGATATCGTGGGTATTGTATTTGAAGTTGTTTGTAATCACGTGCAAAAGAAGTTTTGTGCTAAGCCAAATAGATCTCAGTTCTGGACATGCCTGAGATGCGAGAGGCCGCCATGAATATTTCTCTTTCCGACTTCCCTGTGTTTAGACTTTACAGACTAGCTTTACTGATTGGAAAATTCTATTTGTTCTTTCATATAGCTTTCCAATTAAACTTCCTTACCATAAATCAAGCAATTTCCTTTTTCTTTTTCTTATGACCTTTGCTAGTTTGTCTAGGTGATTTTCTTACTTCCCATGACGTGCATAAAAGAGGCTTATTGTTAGTTGTTTAGAAAACCTTTATATTCTTACAAATGAATGTCATGAATGTCATGTGTAGCATCACTTTCATTAAGTACTTATTAGATCAAAGTAGAATCAATATACGTTGAAGGACTATGGGTCCTCATTCGAGAAAAAATGAGTATAAAAGTCATATGAGGCAGTATCATAACATCATGAAAATTTCCAATAAGTACAACAAATATTATCTCAAAACATGAGGAGCCCCTTACTTCACTTAGTCATAGTCATCAAAGCTTCCATAAAAAAAAAAAAAAATCTTATGTAAGTTACCATGTGGCAGGAAAAATCTTATCTAAGTTACCTTATACTTCACAATTGAAGTTACCTTATACTTCACAATTGCAAACGATTATGAAGTATAAGATAGAAGACATTCTTAATGCGTTCAGAAGAAGCTCTTGACATTAATGATCTGCTGAGGTTACATTAATGATCTGCTGAGGTTTGTGTGGCCCCGAATCAGTGTGTCTACTGAATGGACACTTTTGATCTAGCAATTATTTGTGCACTTTTGATCTAGCAATTATTTGTGTTGCTAGAAGACCATGGTTTGTATTGCCCCAGATCACTATGCTTAGTAGATGGTATGGACCCTTTTTATCTCTAGAGGACATGCCATTATTTGTCCTATGTGATGTTGGAAGACTCTGGATTTTCTTGAATCGTAAATCTTCACTCAAAATATTGAGTACAGCTATTTTTATAAGTCCATGTGCTTAAATTCCCATCATGGTCTCTTTAATTAAGCAACGTGCATCTCCTAGCAGCAAATACCCTGAATATTGTATGTTTGCAAATATTCAATGGGACATGTCTCTTTTCAGCAAGGCTATGCTGGTTGTTTTGGCAGCCTTTGCACATAATTTGTCAACCTGTAGAACTGATAAGCAGAAAATTCATATTTTAGCAATTACACAAATGATTGCCTACCACATGACAAACATTCCAATTATGCAAATGATTGCCTGCCACATGACAAACATTCCATGTTAAAAAACAATTGGGCCTATGAGTTGCATTTACTGCAAGGAATAGGACTGCAGCATCATGCTTTCATGCTGCTGCAACTATTCACAAATTTAAGCACCCATCTGATGCAAGGATCATGTAACCTGTGCAATATCCTGTAGGATCATGACCTTTTCAAAGTCACACCTTCATATTTCAAGTTAAGTTGCTGCATTTGGAAAATTGCAACCACCATTTCATGCACAATCAGAATATGAATACAATAACAGACTAAATATGATATAATGAATATTTAACAATAGCACTGGCTCTGCTATCCAGCACAAAATAGCAATTGCTCTGCTATCCAGCACAAAACACACTGCCTTGTTTTTGTCAATCTGAAACTTCATTAATTTGAAGTTAACATACATTCATTTCTAGCCAAGCTATCATAAGAAATAATCCACCATCAAATTGACAACTTACTTGGCATGCACATACCAGGTCCACTAAATTGAGCATGGGCAATAGTGGAAGCCCCAGCACCCACGTATGACAAAAAGGTTAAGATGTTTGGCCTTCTGGTAGAGAATGGTAACATGCAGCAGGAACGTGTATAAATATGATCTTATCAAGTAACAGACTACCAATCTGCATAATTTTAAAGCATTGCAGAGTAGCTCTGCCATGTCCATTGTCAGCATACACAACACTAAGTCCATGATATGACATTCTTCTCTAACATTCTACTAAATATCCACTATGTATTTGTTAGCAGTCCACACTTTTCATACATGTTAACCAGGGCATTACATAAAGCAGTTTCACATTCAACTCCTCTGTTTCTAATTTACATGGGCATTACATAAAGCAGGGCATTACATAAAGTGTCACATTCAACTCGACCACTCCTCCCTTAGTTGATACACAAATCTGATCATATCCACTATGGTTCTTAGTGTTGAATTCCAAAATGTTCCATACAGTAATAAAGAAACATAGAGTGCTAACCTTGTTGGGGCTGTTCATAGTTTTTTGCATTTACTTTGGCAATATGGTGGAAGATAATAGCCAGAGAATGTACTTTTATAAGACTGAAAACGAAAATTGGCTTTGGCAAATAAATATCCATGTGCTAAAAGAAAAATCTAAATATTGTACTTACCACCTACGAAGGCTTTGTTACTGCTGTGAATATTGAGTCAACATGCAAAGGAAAAGCCTGCTACTCTGTAAGGATGTGACAACATGGACGTAATCAGCTAAAACTGAAGTCACAAATAAATATATAATATATATACTAAATATATAATATATGTTGTCATTACCATAAATTGACGTAGCAAAGTACATGATGAAATTTCGCATGCTTAGAAAGACTTTCTAAGAATACAAAAATTGAAATAACCTGGCAGAATGGAAGAATTCTAGTCGAATGGACATGCGTCTACAAATGTCTTTGCCAGTTCTGAAAGCTTTGTGCAGGGGAATTTTTGCCCATGCTCACGTTTTGATTGAGAAGCACTGAATTTTTCTGCAAGCTAGTTTACATGGTATACTAATGCTAAAAGATCTCACTCAGCTCATCCATGTGATCTATACATTGTGTTTAAAAACAAAGGAAGGAGAAACACTCTTACCTATGCTAGACATCATCTTTACATGGCATGTCTATCCAAAGGGCAATGATGAAATGGCTCTGGATAGGATTAAAAGCCACCACCATACAACAGTTCTTAGCAACACAATGCGTGGATGCTATGCTGCATGCCAAAAAAGCATAATATTGTGGGGCTGAACATCCTACTGAAACACCATCTGCCTGCTTCTTGTGACACAGCCCTGGCAACAGTTATCTTTACAACTAAGAAGGCGTTTCCCTCAAGAAGTGTTACATTCGCTGCCTTGCCTATCTGTGCATCAATTTCAGTCTATCTATAACAAATATAATTGAATAGCTTACAATTTTATGTGGGGCATTGATGATCAGTATCTGCAACTGTGAGCCACACGAATACAAAAGCATTCCAGCTTGTTTTATGTTATTGGCTTTATGATCACTCATCGGCACAGAAGTCTGATTTGTGCAATTCAATGTCCAGACTCCACGCCTGAATAAGAGTGCGGAGGGTACAAATGCGGTGGTTGAGCAAAAACAAAAATAAATGCAGAACAAAACAAACCCTGAACCAACTATGGAGAAAGAACCACTAAGAGCATGATACCTTACTCCGAGCTGCTGGTGTAGATGCACGCAGACCCACCTCCAACCTCCATCAAAGCTCTGGCAAGCCGGAATGCTGTTGCTCCGCTGCCCCACGCCGACATACCCATTCCGATGACATGCGATGGCTTTGCTTCGAAGGAAAGACATCGACGTCGTGGCTTTTGCCCGACCAAGAACATTTCTCTCGTCCAACCCTGTACAAATGAAGTTTTGTGTAAAGTCATCGAGTTCTTAAATTTGAACACATGAGAATTCAAGTTATTCATACATCATTCTTAGCCGATAGCCTGAGAACATGCA
>JAANSK020273291.1:0-11479 GCA_011763485.2 Isoetes engelmannii
CGGTTAAAAACCCGAAAAAAAAAATGACAAGTGGAATAATGTCAATATAGTGAAATCGTGGTTATATCACAACTTCCATGTTTTAACCCTTAGAAGATCTAATGGTAGTGAACGGATAGATTTATATAAGCTTCGAGCACTCTGGTTTACGAAAAGTTAGGCTTATTTTGGAAAACAAATTATCGAATGTTTGTTTGTGTCAGGGAAGACGCCAGCGCGTGGGGCCGATGGCATGGAGGAAAGGATGGTGGACCACTGCAGAGAAGATCATGGCAACCGGATCCTAGTCAGGGCCGATGAAGCCCCAATGAGGGGCGATTTTAACGAGGGGCCATGAAATCCTAATCAGGGGTGGCTTTAACCAGTTGCGAGTCTGACTTTGCTTGTAGGGTTTGTGTGAAAGTGGCCTTATAGTCTAGAATAGGGCGTCCATAAATAAAATGCAGCCATGTTTTTGTGCTGCCCATTGCCCTATCACATTGTGCCAGATTCAAGGCTCGATCCATACCCTTTAATAGTCCACCGTAACTCCATACATGGCGCATCTGAAAAAAAAACAAGGGAAACTTACCAAAATACCCTTAAAGTTTGCAAAAATTACCTAATTGCCTATAATATTTGGCATTTTCGGAAAAATGGCAATAACTTTTTTGTGATAATCTAAAATGCAAATACAGTCTTCAAAAGAATTGTAGACGACGATGAGCTCTTTCTCACGAGCATAAGATTGCCCAAATTGGAATTACTAATGTAAAGTTAGATAGTTATAAATTCACGAAAAAAAATTTAAACACAAAACTGGTTATAACTAAAGATTTCAATCTTCAAATCAGGTGATCTTATACTTGTTGGAAAGATTTCATTCTTCTCTACAATTCATATGAAGGGTACATTTGCATTTAAATCATCACAAAAAAGTTATTGTCATTTTTACCAAAATACCCCTCAGTCGAGGGGCAATTTGGTAATTTTTGCAAACTTCAAGGGTATTTTGGTAAGTCTCCCAAAAAACAATGCCCTTTCATGGTTCAACCTAATGCACTCAGTTGGTTTACCAAATGTCCTCTTTAGGTCAAACCATGCTTGCAGATGGTTCAACACAAGTCCTTATTCAGTCTACTCTTGATTGCTAGGAGTAGGAGCATTGCATACCCTAATTTGGAGCTGCATGTTTTCAGTTTTGGTGCACTTTAAGTTCCCTTTAACCATTGAATGCCTTAATTTGGTGTAACTTTCTCATTTCCATGCATGCAGGCACATAAAGTAGCTGTTTATATTTTAGAAGTAGGCATAAAAAGGTTAGATATTACATGTTCAAATATAAGATTGATTTGAATTTAAAATTCCCTCTCCTTTCCTCGAAGCTCGAGGGCTGATCCGACCTCTAATTCTTTCTAATCAAGGGCTCAATTTCAGCCATATTATCAATCCAAAAGGAGGTTGCATCTCTACTCTTAAAAAAAAAACCATTTTCCCTCTGATAATCTTGGCGCTTCCTAATGCTGCAGCTATATAAAGATGATTTTTTTCATCAAGATCTCATCGAGTCATGCCTCCTTGCACTCAATCTAGGGGTGCTAATCATTCCACAATTGAAGCTGCAAAAGTTCTTAGGGGCTTCATTCCTTCCTGGCCCAAGAATTGCAGCAGGAATAGAGTTTCAGCTCCTATTCCCATAACAATCCATGTCCAATTGCTAATGAGAGTAACAGACTAGTAGTTAGCAAGAAAAAGGCCATGAGGAGCACGAAGAGGAGCCCTTGGAGCTTGGAAAACTTGAACAAGGCAATGGATGATGTCGAAGGTGGATTGTATTTTCTTAGATAAGATAAGATAAGATAAGATAAGATAAGATAACTTATTTTATCGTCCACGGAGGCCAATTGGCCTATGGGACCTGTACAAGAGGAGCAGCATGTCCATTACGGCCCGGATGAAAGGCTGCTATGTTGTATGGTACTCCCCACACAACTTTACGGAATCACGTCTTCCATATATTAAAATCCAAATTTGGCAAGAGGCCTAAAGCTTTGACTTCAGAAATAGGCATCCTGACCTAGCCTTAAGAAAGGATCAAATCATATCAAATGCTAGAGCAATTGCCTGCTCTAAACCTAACTTAGACCCTTTTTATGCATCTCCAAAGGAAGCACTGGATCTTGTGGGTAATGATCCTGATCACATCTGGAATGTGACGAATCTGGTGTGCAAGCTGGAAGGAATCAGGTGTAGGAATTCTTGCTAGGAAAATATCTGAAAGAACAATGGCCAAAGGGAATGGTTGACTGTACTGTCATGTGTGAATGCAAATGGGAGAAAACTTCTTAATTTGTACATTTTGAAGGGAGTACGAGCTAGGGAGGACTATTTAAAAAGCTGTGAACCAGAGGCAGCAATCTGTATGCAAAACAAAGCATGGATGACTAAGGACATATTCATGGATCATTTTAAAAAGAAAGTTCCAAGTGGTGTTTTTACTACAAGTCCTCATCTTCTCATCTTAGATGGTCATGGATCTCATGTTTCTTTGGAAACTATTAAACTGGTTGCTGCAATAGGGCTCCACATCTTGAAGGTACCTGCTCACAGGTCACACAGATTGTAGCCTTTGGATGTAAGTTGTTTTAGGCCATTTAAAGAGCCTAGTTTTTTGGCCAAATTAACCACTTCTTTGGCCACATTAACCAATGGTTAATCTGGTCTGACCACTTTTAACCACCACACATTAACCACATCGTATTAATCACATCCTGTTTGAAAATACGGAGTTCCATCTGTGCAGGCTTTATGGGAAGTATCGACCGTTTCATCTTAGATCAACACAGTTTGGCTGATCACGAATTTTCACGAAAGCTTCCTTTTTCAACCATGGGCATGAAAGAAAATATGTTTACAACCTCGACTATGGTCCCTCCAAAACCAGAGGGCTGAAGGATTTGAACGTCCATGCATGGCCTCACCAGAACCCTTGCTTATTCCAGAATGCCAATCAAGCAAGGAAGAAAGAATCGGGGGTGCAACCATAAAAGCCTTGCTAAAATCTGCCAAAAAATCTTTTTAGGAAGAAAGAAATCTTCTTACCTGCACAACGAATCAGTCACAACAGTCTTCTTTGTGGCTACGTGACCTTGCAGTCCGAGATTCTATTCCTAGACTACTGCAACCAGGCTCTTACCTAAGCCCCAACAAATGGAAAAAGGACAAATATGGCAAAAAAACACTTCGTTCTCTCACGAACATACGATTTTGAAAATTATGCGCCACCAAAATCTTATTCTAAACTATATTCGAAAACCAATAGAAAATAAATCTAACTTAAATCAAATCTATTAATCAATTCATTTAGGCCCCAGGCCTCTATGGCAAAAGAATATGAAATGAAATGAGTATTTTTGGCACTTATTCTAGAGCGCCATCGATCGAACGAACATGGATGGATAAGTGTGTATCGTTGTCCGTTATGGGCGGGGCGTAATGCCCTGGTAAGAGCTCCTTCAAGGTCATCATATTTGTATTCATCCTCTTGTAATTTGATTCGAATATGTTCTAAAATTTGAAGCCAATTAGCCTGGGAAGGACGAAGCGACAAGTTAGTCCAGCTCTACTGGGCTGAGATTATCTTACATAGTACCGTTTATGATGCTTCCCATTAGCCACTCCATGACTGAGCACATAAATGATTCAGCTACAAGTGTCAGCATTTATTTCATTTAACAACCACGGCTTTTTGGAAAGGGAATTAAAGAAAGCGCCTGTGTTTCCATCCAACTTACCAAATCAATCTCAGGTTGGATTTGGAAAAAAAAGTCCTCTGACATGTGGTCAAGGTAATATAAGATCATACCAAAGTGTAAGTACAGATATAAAGTTGATTGCACTAATTTCCCAAGGTCAATTGGTAAATGCCGTTGATTATTTATATGAGCATAAGATACAAGTCGACAATAATGCCTATGCTTTGCTTGTACGAGATTCTGGAAATTCAAACGCTCTTTTGCAAGGGAAGCGCATTCATGCCTACATTATCAAATATGGCTTACAAAATTGTAGAATATTTTTGCATAATCTACTTATTGACATGTATCGAAAACTTTGGAAGTTGGAAGATGCATGCGCTGTGTTTGATCAGATGCCTGGACGTAATGTATTTACATGGACTACAATGTTTTCAACATTTGTGCAGTATGGACTTGATAAGAAAGTCCTACAAGTGTTCCTGCAAATGCAGCAAGAAGGTCACAAGCCTGACCAGGTTGCCTTTATAACTGTTCTGAAGTCATGTTGTGGTACCTCTGGCTTGGTTGATGGAAAAATAGTTCATGCACATGTAATTCAAAGTGCATTTTACTCAGATAAAATTGTGGGAAATGCCCTTCTGAACATGTACAATAACTGTGGCAGCTTGGAGGAAGCAGCCATGGTCTTTGAGAAAATGAATTGCCGGGATGTGGTTTCATGGACCACCATTATTATGGCATATGCTCTCCATGGAAATACCTACAATGCTCTCAGTCTCTTAGAAGAAATGCAACAAGAAGATATGGAACCAAATAGGATAACTTTCATAAGTATTCTTAACGCATTTGGCAATCTGGAAGCCCTTGCAGAGGGCAAACTAATCCACGCGCTCAGCATAGGGTTTGGGTTTGGTTCGGATGCTATTGTGGGAAGCGCACTTGTTAACATGTATGGCAAATGTTCAAACTTAGATATTGCACAAGAAATATTTCAGTTGACAAACTGTCAAGATGTGGTGGCTTGGAATTCCATGATTGGAACTTATTTACAGCACGAACATTTCCATCAGGCTCTAGAGCTTTTCCAGCGGATGCAACAAGATGGCGTACAACCAAGTGAAGTCACGTTCAGTACAATTTTAAGTGCATGTTCAAGTTTAACAAAACTGGCAAAGGGCAAGCTTGTACATTCTTATATTGCCGGAGGTCAACTAGAAACAAATGTTGTTGTAGGGACAGCCTTGGTGCATATGTACGGAAAATGTGGAAGCTTGGAAGATGCATGGCAAGCTTTTACTGTGATTTTCCACCAGAATGTGATATCTTGGAATGCATTGATTGCGGCACATGTACAGCATGAATACTGCAAGGAAGCCGTGGATCTCTTCCATCGAATGCAATGTGATGAACTCCATCCAAATTTTATCACTTTTAGTACTGTTTTAAATGCATGTGGAAGCATTGCTATTCTTGTGGAAGGCAGACTCATACATGCCTGCATCATAAGATTAGAAGCTGAATTAGATGTTGCACTTGATAATGCTCTTCTCAATATGTATGGAAAAAGTGGGAACCTGGAAGCGTCCTGCAGGATATTTGAAATGATGCCTCGCCGTGACCTTATATCCTGGAATGCAATGATAGCTTCCTATGCCTTGCATGGCCAATGTAATGAAGCAATTCAGATATTTAAACAAATGCAATTAGAATATTTTCATCCTGATGAGTTTAGCTTTGCCAGCATTCTCTCAGCCTGCAGCCATGTAGGCATGGTGGACAATGGCTGTTACTATTTTATTTCCATGGGAGCAGAGAATGGTATTACAAGGATGCTGGAACACTATGGCTGCATGGTTGATCTTCTTGGTCGAATGGGTTGGGTGGATGAGGCAGAGGACTTTATAGACAAAATGGTAATAGATGCTGACCTGATCACATATAATACTTTATTTTCTGGTTGTCGGGTACATGGCAATCTGAAGCAGGGCGCATTTCTTGCACAAAATGTATTTAAGAGGTGGTCTAATAGATCAGGAGATTATGTGCAGTTAGCAAACATTTATGCTGCAGTTGGCATGTTGGAGATGGAAATTGGAGAGGAATGATTGGGAGCATGAAACATTGGAATATCCTTCAGGAGGAGCTTCAGACATTGGAGGCATGATATTAAAGATGAGATACAAGAAGAAACAAGGAGGATAGGGATCAGATATTGTTGTGATGAATATCCCAACTCGTGAAGATTGATTTGGTATGAAATTTTCAAATTATCTAGTGAAATGTGACATAGTGGCATGTTTTGAAGCAGGGCGCGTTTTTTGCACAAATGTATTTAAGAGGTCTAATAGATCAGGAGATTATGTGCAATTAACAAACATTTATGCTGCAGTGGCATGTTGGAGATGGAAATTGGAGGCGAATGATTGGGAGCATGAAACAATGGAATATCCTTCAGGAGAGCTTCAAACATTGAAGGCATCATATTAAAGATGAGATACAAGAAGAAACAAGGAGGATAGGGATCAGATATTCTTGTTATGAATATTCGAAGTCCTACAGAATGATTCAGCAAGAAATTTTCAAATTATCTAGTGAAATGTGACATAGTGGCATGTGCTGAAGCAGGGCGCGTTTCTTGCACAAAATGTATTTAAGAGAAGGTCCAATAGTGTTAGAGATTGCATCCCTGACTGCCACCTGTAGATTAGTTGGGATCATCCCAACGGCCAGTTCCGGAGGTTTAGCCGTGATTGGGCCAGAGCCCCTATATATATCATTGTACTCACATCATTGATACATACAGTTTTATTGTTCTTGATCTGTTTCATCTCTTCACTTCCCTCCGTTCTTCAACATGGTATCAGAGCCTCCCCTCCACCCGAGAGGATTCTCGGTGAAGCAGATCTTGGAGGTATGAATAGAACGCTTCATGTTTGAAGCAAATCGTGGAAGGGGAGAATTGAACAGGTCATCCTATTTATAGCAGAAAGCCATCCGGCTCTGCACGAATCCATCTGTTCTGTAGGGATTTTGTCTGTGTGATTGCTTCCATCTGTGTGTTTCCAGGATTCTGCCTGTAAGGGAGCTTCCGGATTTGTCTATTTGGATCTGTTGTTGAATATTGCAGGAATGGAGTTTTGGGACAGCCACAAGGGCTGTGAGATGCATTGCTTGACTCTGTGAAGCATCACCTATTCCAAAGCTATTTGAAGGAATGATACTTCAAGAAGAACATTTTTGTTTAGAAGAAGAAACCTTCTTCTGTGAAGAGGTTTTCTTGAAAGATGAAGGCATGATCCAGAGATCAACGACGGACTTGAGTGAGAAGTTGATCTTGGAGAATGAAGGCGTGGCCCACGGGTCAACGAGGGTGAGTGAGAAGTTGATTTTGGAGAATGAAGGAGTGGCCCACAGATGAACTAGGGACTTGAGTGAGAAGTTGATCTTGGAGGATGAAGTAGAAGATTCAGTGAGGAACCTGCGGGAGAAACTGATTTCCAGTAGTACAAATTTGGTGAACGACCCATTATGGGTGAAACCAGATGCAGTAGAGGATATAACTATGGACCTAAGGCAGTCATTGATCCTCGGGGAGGAGTTAATGCAGTTCCTGCAGGAGACGTTTTGCAGGAGACGTTTATCTTTGGTAGAGAGGGAGGACTCTTGGGGTTCTTCAGTATTCTTGCTCCTGGTATGGAGGAGCCCAGATGGAGCCTAGATGGACACCTTATTCATCCTGCTCATGGAGACAATTTGGGAATGTCATTACTTGAAAAATTGTTGTTGACTTTGCAGGTTCAAGCGATGCAGGCACATTGGGTAGTTTATGGTGCAAAGAAAGAATTGGGATGCTCACATTATTGGGAGGTTTATGCCCACTGTTTTTTTGACCACATTAGTTATTTCTTAGAGGTTCTTGAGTTTGGAGCTGGCGATAGCATAGATTTCATGACGATGGACCTGAGGCAAATGTTGATTCCTGAAGAGAAACCAATAAAAAGTTTGAGGGAGCAGCTGATCATTTGTACAGACCTCTTTGTGCAATGGATCTTTGACGAGGAAGGTGGTGGAAAAATATTGAAAGATGAAGTAGAGGTAGAGCATTTTCAAAATTTTACCTTCGAAGCGGAGTTTGTTGTGGAAGATGATCACAAAGGATTATGGGTTGAAATGATATTCCTTCAGATCTGTCAAAGGGAGACGTTCTTGCCATTTACCCGTTTTGCTGGATTGGCCATTAATTGTGGAATATCACTGGGTATTCTGTACACTTGCAGGAGTCGTCTTTGTGAACAAGGTTGTTTTGATGAATATTCAGGGCTGCAGACCTTCGATGATCACACATTGGATTTGGAAGCACTGGAGCTGTTAGCATGTTTGTCTTGGCAGACTCCAGATTTGAGGCCCATCTCAGGTCCTTCGATCGTGGATCCAAATAATCAATGCTCATTGTGGGCACATTATGGTGGCCAAATAATCAATGCTCATTGTGGGCACATTATGGTGCTGTCCATGAACGGAAACACTTTCTTGTCTTCACCATAGTAGTCAAATTGGATAATTTTGTGTGGGATTCGGGATGATCCATCTTGGTTTGTGGCATCAGGTTTGGGGGGGATGTTAGAGATTGCATCCCTGACTGCCACCTGTAGAGTAGTTGGGATCATCCCAATGGCCAGTTCCGGCGGTTTAGCCGTGATTGGGGCAGAGCCCCTATATATATCACTGTACTCACATCATTGATACATACAGTTTTATTGATTGGGGCAGAGCCCCTATATATATCACTGTACTCACATCATTGATACATACAGTTTTATTGTTCTTGATCTGTTTCATCTCTTCGCTTCCCTCCGTTCTTCAACAAATAGATCGGGAGATTATGTGCAGTTAGCAAACATTTATGCTGCAATTGGCATGCTGGAGATGGAAATCGGAGGGGAATGATTGAGTGCATAAAACAACAAAGTATCCTTCAGGAGGATGAGATACAAGAAGAAACAAAGAGGATAGGGATCATATATTGTTGTGAATCTTGTGATGAACATCCCAAGTTCTACAGATTGATTCGGTAAAAAAAATTCAGATTCTCTAGTGAAATGTAACATAGTGGCATGTTCTTCATGACGCCAGTGATTTGCTTGAGTAAGGGTACGTCCGTTCACACGAAGCCGTCAACAGGGAGTCAAATTATCTAGTGACATGTGACATAGTGGCATGTTCTTCTTGCCCAAGGGTCCGTCCGTTCACATGAAGCCATCAACAGGGAGCGCTTCCTATTGACATGAACCCAATTTTATAGCCGGGGTCACATGAAGCTTCTACCTTCTTCCTTCTTCCTCGGAGGGTTTGAGCCAGCTGAAGAAATCCTGTCAACTAGGCTCCATTACTATCAGTTAGTTTGCTGTCAACAGGGCTCCATTGCTATCAATTTGTTGCATGGGAGCCTTCTGTTTCTGTTTCGGACGTTTGACAAAGAAAAATCCTTATCAACGGCTACATGTGACCAGACCCTAAGGGTTGCAAAATTTCAAAGGTTACGAAGGAATTCCTTTCTAGGCAAATGCTCTAGGTCTAATCAGATTGTGGATATATTTTGTGATGTCTATTTTGATAGGGATAATGTTAAGGGGCAGCCCATTTCGCGGGGTAAAGGCCTGGCGAGGCTGTAGGGCGAGCCAGGTCCGCACCCTGCGAAATGGCCTGCCCCTCAACATTACGAAAAAACAGAGGAGAGGAAATTATAGCCTTGTCACGTAGGCACAGGCACATGCCATGTAGGCCCAGGCCCAGCCACGTAGGCACAGGCCAACGCCTGTAATCTGCCATAATTTCCTCTCCCCTGTTTTTTCGGCTAAAGAAACAGCCTCAACCTACACCGTTTATAGGCCAGAAAAGGGATCATCATGCTTTCACTAACATTGATATCATATTACTGGCACATCTAAGCTACCAAACCATTGTGTTGTTATGATCAATTTGAATGGAAGTAGAGGGGAATCAAATGGTGGAACGGGATGTACAATCGATCGATTGATACTAGGTAGAATCGATCAATGCTAGATCTATTGTGTATTAGGTAATTTTCATGTGGAGGGTCGTTACGCCACATAAAACATTCAGGCGGCGCTGCCAAACGATGTATCACGAGTGGCGGCGCTACAAGTGCCAGAGATGGCAGCATCAACGAGACATTTTAGTAATGCTGCTCCTTCCAAGAGGTACTTGCCGACTGCAGGCAGCTAAAGAGACGAGGTTCCTGCTGGTACTCGACCTAACCTCACTGAGGTAACGCATCACCTAGGAGGGGTTAAAACCCTTACCTTGCCCACACTTAGTGACAAGGTATTAGGTCTAGCTAGCTATGGACTCCCGGTAGAACAAAGCACACCGTCACAAATCCCCTATTCTAAGCCAGCTAAGGCCCTAGGTACACGATCAGGCGGGCTCTCTATGCACATGCCGAAAATAATGAGAATTAATGAGGTCTAAGGGTAAAAGCACAATATTGGGGGGCAATAACGCGCACTTGTGCAATACATCAACAACATTCTGTGCTTGATGAACAATATCTTCTATGACTAATTGAATGATAAGTTAAATCATGTGCTCGCATATTCCAAGTCCATAGGTCAGCATGTGACGAACTTGCGGCAAGCTAGCATGTGACGAACTTGAGGCAAGCTTTTGAAGTTCTTAGAAAGAACGAACTCTATGCCAAAAGGAGCAAGTGCTCATTTGCAGTATCCATCGTGGAATACTTGGGCCATCTAGTTGGACCAGAGGGCTTATCCATCAATCGAGCTAAGATTGAGGCCATCAAAAAGTGGTCAATACCAAAGAATGTGAGAGAAGTCTAAAGCTTCTTGGGTCTACTAGGTTATTACCGCATGTTTGTCAAGGGCTATTCGCGCACAACGGCTCTGCAGTGTGGTTAGAGCCATTTTTCCCTCGAAAAACCTTCGAGGCAAGGTTTTTAAATCCTGAAGAATAATAGGTGTTTGTTTGGGTCCCATAGGCTTTTTTGGTCTCCGTGGTACGAGAAACCCTGTTCTGTTCTGTTCTGTTCCGTTCCGTTCTGTTCTGTTCTGTTCTGTTGGATGTCTCAATATTTCTTTAATCTTCCTATAAGAAGTAAGGAAAAGAAAAAAAATTCAATTTGCATGCTTGTAGTCAGTTTCATATACATATATATGATCATGTCCTTTGAAAGCCATACCCAAATAATGATTTGGTATGTCATAAGGAATGTATTATGGCTAAATAAAGGTAATGCATTTTTCCTTCCAATGTAGCTGAAAGGCTGCATGCATAGTGAAGGTGAACAACAATAAATAAATAAATAAATAAATAGGCCGCTAACAATAGATGAGATTCTTGGCGTAAATGATATAAATAAACAAAATCTAGACATTGGTGTTCATTTATAGTTATATTATGCATTTAGAGTGACTTTAGTATCTTTATTATAGGAATGCAACCCTCTTTTTTTTTGCCATTCTTAGCTAACCTACTCGTTGGTTGAAGTAAATGCAGTTGTCATTGTTGACAACTTTGAATTTTACATTATTTTTCTTCTGGATGAGTGATAATGAGGGTCATTCATGATCTCCTTGAATGACATATGTATGCCCCACCATATCTGATTAAAATCTTTTCTGTTTTTGGGTGTGTTTTTTTTTAAGGTACTCAACTTTTTATGTGGGCGACGCATGTGCTGGTCGGGTGCTGGACCCGTCAAG
>JAANSK020273302.1:0-11477 GCA_011763485.2 Isoetes engelmannii
CTCTCTCTCTTTCCATATACTACACAGATATGAGCTAAGAATATGTGCCGGAAGTTTTAGAAGCTCTTTCAACGAGGAATTTGTTATACATTCCCTTGCATTGGTAGGTATTTTCTGACAGTTACTTAAGAATTTCAAAGCTGAATTAAAATTAAATAAATGGTAACAATGATGAAAATGCTATATGAACCATCAAAACGACTTTCCTGGTTCCTTTTGCTCCATTCCAGTTTCTACAATATGTTCAACATTTCACAAACTCATTTGGTATTTGTCTATATTAAATCTGGCAATAGAAATCCCGGAAGATATCCTAAATCTATAATAAATCTGGCAATAAAAAAGCGTCTTTTAACAATTCTGTTCATAGATCCGGAAGATATCCTAAATCCCCACTACTCTATGAAGATAAGAATACACAAAAGGATACCTTGATTGTTGGTGTCGGATGGTCCAGTGCGGTTAACATGCAAGGCATAATAAGCTCGCAACATGGGCCCAAGTGGGGATATCTAACCTGTAATTACATTTAATAAGACAAACAGTTTAGAGCTTGCATGTTAGCAGTATCTATACCGACAGTAATGGTGACCACATTATTTAAAGAGAAGACACAGACAACAAAGACGAAAGCAGGTCTGCAACATGCAATGTGACAATGTAAATCTTTATCCTATACGAGCTATGATAATCATTTAAAAAGCTGCAGATACCACTGGTTGTGCCCAACCTGCCAGGTCTGGGATGAAAATGTTGTACAAAACAGGGTAACATCTTTCTAAACTTGTTTCCATGCTTATAAAGAAGAAATGTGACCTGTTTAATTAGCCATGACATCTGATGTGCACAGATGATAGGATTTGAAGCACTATTGCTGGTCAACTTGTTGGTATTCTCATAGTCAAACGTAATATTGCTAGCTTTGATTGTTGCTTGCAACTCGGGTAGTATATCACGTAATATCTTGGACACAAAGCACTCCAGGTCACTTGAAAGATGACTTGAATTAGATGGCTTTACAGCTTTACTGTAGTCTTGGAAAGCCAATGAAAGTAATGATGCTGTTGTATTTGCAATTTCATTGAGTTCAGCAGTGCTCCAAATGGCCCTGCTTTTACTATTTCTATCTGGAGCGTGAGCAAATGATGCACAACAAAGGAGAATCTCCTTGGCCAACTTATATGCTTCAAATTCCTCCTGTGCAATGAAAATCTTATCATACAGCAAAGCATCGGTTATTTTGAAAAGTGCATTCACACGATGATGAAAACTCTCAACGTGAGATGCTGTAATTTTGTCCAGGTAAGTGACTACAAATTCCTCTGGAATTTTCAGCATCTACAACCAGCATAGAAAAATATATGTCAAATAAGAAAATTTAAAATAAGAAAAATTCAAAAACAAGACTTATAAGATGCGAACCTGTAGAATATGCTTTAGCACATCAATTTCTACATCGCAAATCTTTTGCTGAACGCATTCCTCAAGCAATTGACTCTGTCTAAACCCTTCAAATGCCACTGATAGGCCATCTAACATCGACTCTTCGCTTAACTCATGCAATACTATCTTTACTTCATTGTCCATAAAGTTGCCCTTGTAATAAGCAGCTATTGTGGACCCAGAGTGAAGACGCTTCGTTGAGGTCATCATTTCAAGGAGAGGCTCTCTGTACTTCATCCCTAAGGACCTACCTTCCAAAACAACAACAAAGGCTGTTAGATACTTTTAACAAAATAGAGTGTCAAAAGTGAAACAGTTTTACCATGACTGACCTGAGTAAACAAAAAACCTGTTTTATCATCAATCGATCATCTGTTCTCCTTGCATCAAACAGCACAAATGAGGCTGTTGCAACCAGAAGTGGTACAAAGTTGTTACTTTCATTATCCGAATGTGGTAAAAGACCAGCACCAATAACAGTATTTAAGCCAGTAACCATTAAAGAAGCATTTGGCAGATCACTAAAGCTTGTCTCTTTTGAACTTCGCTCAGGCTGGCGACCAGCCGTTATTGTTGAAGCAACAGAAAGAATGAACTGTTGTATGATCTTCAAAACGACCTGAGAAATTAAAACATAATACACGCATCATAAGTACTTCATAAGGTACCTCTAAAGCGGGCCCATATCAAAAAGGCCTTTGAATTTGTCCGTAGTTGGACATTGTTTCATTGTTCATCCTTCTGCGTAACAGAACTAAACCATTTATCAACCCTGCTGTAGGTTTATGCTGGATCCATGCGGGAGGACCAAGTGCATGTTAGATATTGTGCACGGTTTTTACAACCAGAATGCTATGGTTGCGTATCCATACCAAAGTTAGCAATCTCCAGAGCTGTGTTAAACAGCAACTGATGTGAATTAAAAATAATTCGGCTCCTCACAAGAGACTCTATAGCAAGTTATCACTATTTTTATTACAGACATTATGATCTTATAATCGCTTGGACAAGAAAGATAGCCCTTTAGTTGTGCACTCTTTGTCAATACAGTCGTCCCTATCTGGAGAAGCATTTCATATGACTCTGCCACCTAGATGCATTCAAACGCTACTTTCTGACAATCCTCTGGAAAAGGACCAGCAATCATCCAAGACTGCTTCCTGGGAACTTTATCTTGTATTCATGCATAACGTGTACCATGAACATTGCACTTGCTATGCATGACATTGCCTAGAGCATAGTATCTCCTCAGGCTGATAGATTAGTTTCCTGTTTAAGGGTCTCTTTCTCAGCACACACTAAGTTTACACTCAAGGAAATGCACTGCAATATGTTGAGCAATGTGAATTATGTGAACATGAACATGACAAACTTTCGAGCCTTTTCATATTTGGCCTCTTGATACATTTTCTCCGATAACAGGGATCTAAATTCAAATGACTTCTAAATGTGGATTCCGAATATTGTACTCTGAAAACTCACATTGTCATCCACGAAATCCTTGATAAAACACATGGAAACGCGATCAATTTCTGGATATTGATGTCCTTTCGCTGCAAGAATTGTCCATATATGATGATTTTGCCTGAAATACAACTAGCATAAAAATTTGACAAATAAATGGTTTCCATAGGGTCAGGACAATATGATTTTACCGAAACGGAAGAGTGCCGCTGGCAACAGAAGTATAAGCCTTATGGTTCACAGATAAATGATCCCAGAGCCAGGCAACAAAAGCCGGGCTTTGTTCTCCCAGAAAAGTTTCAAAAGCGGTTATTAGCTGAGCTTGATGTTTGCCATAGCCCACCAACGCGACAACATATTCTACGAGTATTTCGACTCCGTGCTTTTTTTCAAGCTGCAAGAGCTTGTTTCCGACAACTCGCTTGAGATCTTCGGCCCCAGAACCATCGACATCAAGAGGAAAATTTTCCATTCCGGCAAAATTAGAATGTCTTGAACAACACTGTTGGATGGCAAAAATGTAGACCTCCTTATTAAGCCAAAGTCTACTGTCTACTAGACCAAAAGCAAGTGGATTTAAGTTTGCTACTGCGGGAGGGTATTTTTGCAGTGGTTAGGACTATGATTTTGGTATTGTATTGTATTGTATTGTATAGAAAACTGTAGTTTTTGCCATGTTTGAGGTGCTTGGCTTAAGGATAAGGGAGATGTTTCTAATTAGGGCTAATTTTTGTGGTTGTTTTTGTAAAGGTATGAAGGGGATAAACACCCCTGAAAGCCCATTACCTCAGATAAACGGGCGAGCCCATTTATCTGACGTAATGGGTGAGCAGGGATGAGCAGGGATGTTTATCCCCTTTAACCGGGCATGCAAGAATCCTCACCCACCCCTGTACCCATAGCTCCGATTATAATCCCACACCTCGGTTTATCATCCCACAGCGCAGGTTATCAGATGTTCGGCACTCTAGAACACACAAATTCAGCCGGTTCATCACAGGTTTGGCATCCGAAGCTGAATTCAGCATGTTTATCACAGGTTCGGGTGACTTTGGAGCACACAAAATATGATTTTAGATGATTTTTGCTGCTGTTAACTGCCTGTTATGCCCTATCAAAGGGCAGCAATCGACGGTGGGCATCGGTTGGATCCGAAAGCCTGCTGGTTAATGAAATAGAAATGGCAGATACGATGACTGTTATATCTTCTTGCATGGCGGGAGTTTTGGGCGGATCCTCTGGTGTAGAGGATGACGACCAGCGGGAATGATTGTGGGTGCGAGTTTCTTGCCGCAGATGCTTGGCAGAATCAATACAGAGGCAGGTTGTTTTCCTTCAAATCTTTCGGTGTGAGGGCAAGAGAGCAAATCCTTTTGGGATCTGTGGGTGAGCCAGGCTGAAGGTGAGATTGTATAAATTAGCACAAAGAATTTTGCTGCAGAACTGTGCATGTAAATTTTGCAGAGACAAGGAAGGGCGGCCTATTTTTCATTCGTCGCTTATCTTCAGCTTGTGCTAAATTTTGTCTTTCTTTAGTCTGATTTGTTTCATTTTTATTTGAATAGAAAGTTCAAGTCTGCGCTTTTTAGTGGACTCTGATGCGGATAGATCATGTTTCTTTGAAGATTAGTGCTCTGGTGGCTGGTTATTTTTCTAGGATTATTTTATTGTTTTAGCGGAACTTTTTAATATGCTCTGCTCAGATCCACGCAACTGGGGATGGCTTTCGGCCTTTAGATTTGGTAAGCCTACAGGGCAAGAAAGGATGGATGGAAAATCTGTTTTAGGGCTCTGGTGAGACCGTCAAGGCCTGAAGGTTCGATTCCTCTAGCCTGCTTGCTTTTGCAGAATTCTCTGCTTGCTTTCGCTGCTTGGTTTGGTGGAGTGCAACGGATTTTTGATCCTAACGTGGGCTACGGTGGGGCGACTATTTGCAGGGGATGCCGATTTCGGCCAGTCAGTTTTGTTGAACTAGAAGTTCGAAAAATGTCGTGGGAGGAGCTGGCTTGTTGAAAAGGCCCTGTCACAAAAGCCCATATTATGTTTGGCTATTTGTGGTGTCTTCTTTTTTTTTTGCATTGGTGCAACCATGTGTTCGGTTTGCACCATTGACTCTTGCATTTTGTTCTTTGTTGAAAATGTTTTTGGCAGTAGATCTGGCACAACGAGGTGAATATGCTGCAAATTGATGATTGCAATGAAAGGATGAATATAGACCCGTAAAGTATGCAAATAACTCATATCCACTAAGAGCATAAGATTTTTGGTCGACCATTGAAGATTATGTATGGAATTATTACATCCCCATGCATCCTAACCTTGCAAACTAAGGAGCAAGATGAAGGATGAAGCTTTTAGAAATATATTTTGAGGGTTTTGATGCCCTCTTTAGTTGCAAAAATAGAGCTACTAGAGCAAGCGTGTGCTCATTGTAGGTTTGTTCCCTACCTCTTGTTTGTGATTCTGAAACATTTGGAGATGGTTATACTTTTGAAGGTTAGGATTATGGTCAAGATAGGCTTGGGATCAAACCCTAGTTTGACGGCGGTGACATCTGTTTTTTTGGCATTTTTACCCATCAATACACGAACCTACAAATGAAGAACAACCAGTTGCCAAATGTCTATCATATGGAAAGGCAATTAACGTATATTACATTTGCAAGGCTAGAAATAGAACGCTTGTCAAGTTTTGCTCTATATCCATATGTTTTTCTATACTTGCATGAATTACCTTTAGCATTGGCATTATCTCTTTTTGGGCTTCCATGCTCCTTTTGTTGTTTGGATCCCATGGGCAATTTGGTCCCTATGGATGTTAAAAAACCTATCTATCTATCTACCTATCTATAAAAACAATACAAAAATATGCTATACGTACATATCAACAAGACCACTATGTAAATATACTATCTATTTATCTATCTATCTAACTATCTATCAATAAAAACAATACGAAAATATGCTATACCTACACATCAACAAGACCACTATGTAAATATAGTATAATTTTTTATTATTTCATGGTAATGATATCAACCATCGATGGAATACTTGTACCCAAAATTGCAAAGACGAATTCTACCTCCAATACACAAAATGTAAAGAGATCGATAGATAGTAGTTTTAACGCCATGCCACTAGGCAGCATCCAATTGGACATGTGACCACATACCACACTACATTGCTCGGTTGTGCCCTGCCCCCAACCACCTTACATTGCATCTCTGATGTGTTATCACTAGACCAAACTCCTAGAGAGAGCATTTGGAGAAGGGACCAAATATCTTAGTCTTTTATGAGTTATTGCAAATGTGGATTTATGACATATTCGGATGTTGATCCCGTGAACATGAATCTATGTTCCTTGTTAGGCGCGGATTTGGAATCATCTACAAGACAGACCACAGTGTAGTCACTTGAATCTGTGACGAACATACAAGTATAATACTTACATGTACAATATGGTCGCCACACGGGTTACATGCCTGGTCGACACCTGGCGCAATCTCGCCCGCTAGAGTGGCATGATCCTGACCACTGGTACAGACATATAAGGAGAAGCCGCACTCTTGTTGAACTATTTTGGTTCAACGCCAGTCCCGAGCCTTCTAGGCGTCTGTCTCTGTTCTGTATTCCTGTCCGCCTTCAGGCCATTGTACTTTCCACTGTATAACAGATTCTTCGCCAATTTTGACGTATTTGCTTGTGTACTTTGTATGTATTTTTCGTGTTTTTTGGGCAAGTTCATGTGACGTTCCACTAGAATATATGATATGAATATGTATATTCTATGGCCACATCACCATACAAGTCATCTTATAAGAATTGTATAGATTGTATTAGGACATACCTATCTTAGGTATGGACACCTAGTATCCACATGGACACACCCTTAGAGGTGTATTGTCACGTGGAAGCCTCCCATTGGAGCCAAGTGTGCTAACATGAACCTTAACCTATTTTAGGCCAAACCCTAGACCTAGCACACTTTTTGCTCAACCATTTGTCCGATCCTCGAATCATCGCGAGAGTACCGACCCCCAGATCGTCTTCGACAGAAATGTGTACTAAAGCACGCCCAAGGGTATGAATATGGCAACTTGAGGAGCGCCTATTCCAAGATCCGGTGAGAGATTAAGACGCCAGGAGCAGGAGGAAGTTCATCGAGAACCAGGAATCTTGCATAATAATAGCTAGCTCATCTAGAAGTTAGCATTCCAGATAAGCTAGCATGTCGTATTTTGGTCGTATTTTTAGTAGAGCCATCCTAGAAACTTAGTTTCAATTCTGAACCCTAATCAAAGAACCCTAACTGTAAGTTGGATGTATGAATAGGATTAGATGTTTATTCTCTTGTTATCAAGTCATGTGATGTGATGATGGTTGATCTTGTATTTTGCACCTCTTGTGTATTGGAAAGTGTCACAGCCTACAAAAAGTAGGTTCAATTATGCTACTATGAATTCCCTGAGTTGCCTACAACCTTGAGTTCCCAAAACTCCCCGTGTAAAACTGATACTAATCCCCAGGATTAGTATGAAGCCCAACTTCAAGAGGTTCTCACAAAGAACCTATACTGCATTAGCAATATTGCTCAATAAGAGCTCAATCAATGGAGTAATTTCCAAACTAAGGAAGAATTCGTGAGACCAACTCCAAGATGGTCGAGATTGCCTGCAAAAGACTCAGGCAGAAGAATCAAGACAGAGACAAATCTGAAAAATCATAATTCAAAATTCTTAAGAAAGCTCTTAGAATTTCATCCCCTTCTCAAAAGCCATGCAATCCCTTATATAAGGGCAGTAGGGCCAAGAATAGCCCAGATATTAACGGCCCAACCTTTAATCAGCCCAAATTAGCACTGCCTCCTTCAGATATGGCCCTTTGGAGCAATTCCGACATCTCCTGGTCGTCCACGACCTGCACATGGGGAAATTCTTGTAAACTCGAGAACCAGTGAGGTTCCGATGTGGACACTTCACTTCAAAGGTTCAAACCTTGAAAAAAGCTTTCATTAACATCTCTTTTTTAAATTTGGATTTTCCAGTCTGGAGAAAAACGTTTTTGGATTTTTTTTTTTTTAGCTGATTTCCGTATGGTTTTAGGGGTACTAGCAGCCGGAATTCCCAGCTATCCAAAAAATCGGGAAATTTTTTCCCTTTGTATGGTTTCGCGGGGTTTCGCTGGTTTTTAGGGATAGAAATTGCGGTGCCAGATTTGTGGCTTGACGAAACTGTTTCAGCATGCATGCCACGATTCAAGGTGCCACCATTCAGGGTAGACGCTCAAGTCGGTGCATTCTGAATCTAATCCGGCAAAACGTTAATTTGACGAACCATATGCATCCGTTTTCAAGGTCTGCAATGGACAGAAAAGAAGATTCAAATGGTGGTTTCGTGGAACATGAAGAGAATTTGAGGCCTATTGATGTTTCCAAACAAGTTCTCGATCAAAATTCTGTCGCAAAAGAGCAAAGAATGACACGCTTACAAGAGCCCCTTATGGAGATAAACAGAGTAGCTAAAAATGTGGTCAGAGATAGCATAGGCCAGCAAACAGTTAAACAAACACTCAAATTTTTGGTTTTAACTCCTCTTACGAAGAGTCTTCAATGGTATCTTCAAAAATCTGTCATTTTGACACCCATCATAAAAACATCTAGAAATAGGACAAGGGGGAGGTACTCTGAAGAAAAACCAGGTCGCTATACATGCTTCCAATTTGCTGGTTTCTATAATCGATCCAGCATTCCAGATTCTGTGTATCCAGATGCAAAATTGCTTCTCATGTATTTCTTTCTTCCTTCTTAGACATAGGGGAGGGTGGCCATTGGCTGCTCACTTAAAGGCATAAGTCGAATGGTGGCCACAGATGCCTTAAATGCTATGCACGCTACATGGCAGCGTGCCCAGTGAGATAACATACGTTGCAAGCTTAGTAACATACCAAGTAGGTAATGCCACTTTGAGTTATAAGCTCTCAAAGAGGTAGGGGTACTGGTACCACCAGGGCTAAGCAGGCAGCCCATTGAAGGCTATGACAACGTAATGACAAAGTTGAATTTACCTAGCTGCATAAACATATTCTGGATATATGCAATGTGCATGCACCATCTGAACTGTCATTTTCTACCACAACACCTCTTTTCAAGACTTTCCCTTCACTGTCAATGACATGCTAGGACTCAGTATCATCAATTCCTCTATAATAATGTTCTCAGCGGACAGAGTGCACGTTTTGATGATGGACCAATTTCCACAAGCTGAAAAGGCCCATGAATGTGTTATTGCAACAATTAAACAGGAAAAAGCAACTGTTAGCAACAATCTTGATCAAATTTGTTAAACAATTTGTATTCAAACAACAGGTGTTTGTAGTCATCTTTGAATAAACAAAGTCCTCATTTATATTGTCAATTTGTTGTAAAGCCAAACATCGGACTCAAATGTGTTCATGTGAAAACTGAAATGAAGAATGAAGTTGCAGTTGAGACATCTCCAAAAACCTACAATGATACAACTAATTATCATAATTATAACTTTCAAATGAATCGAAAGCAATAAAGTGAGCACACTTACCATCATACGCATTAGTTTGATGCACCTTCCCTCTTGCTCCTCAATAGCATATATCTGTTCTTCCGCATTTCATATGTCATCATGTTGAAATCTCTTTGTTGAGAAAAATAGATGTGAGGTAGCCTCACACCATACAACAAGTTTCTGAATCTCTTGGTGTCGAGCTCCCATTCCACTTCTGTATTCTTTTGTGCCACTCTCTCATCTTTCCTTCTTTTCTGGCTACCTCAATTAGTTCCCTCTCCTTTCTCCTTCGTGCTTGCTCTGTCCTTTTATGATATGCTTTTTGCTTCTTAATTTTTTCACCCAACTCTTTTCTAGCTTTCTCTTCTTGTACAGCATTAGTCCAATCATCATTAGTAAGGTAATGCTTGTTCCCTAAGTCCGGCAGCATTCTATTCCTTTCCGCTATAGAATTCAATTAAGACAATGCGTGCATAATTAATGTACAAAATCTAAAACAATATTAAATATTAACTTAACAAAGATAGAAAATAAACCTCGTGGAGGCTTGGACAAGCTTGGTCAGTTGCAATTGCAGCAACAATCATTAGAATTTCTAAACCTTGAATTCTACAAGTAAAACAACACATGTTAGAGGTATGTTAGAGACAGGGACAGAGCTGCAAACCTTTCTACACTTAGAGCTTCACTAATCCTTCTATTATTCCTCTTGTTGTGCCTAATGAGTTTTTAAGATTTTCATTCAGACTGCTTACTTTTCCACCAAAGAGGCTGCATTGATTCTGCCTTCCATGCTGCCTTTGTTTAGCAGCCAAGACACCATAGCCAGTTGATTAGGTTTTGAGATGGCAGCTCCGTTCAATTCATTCATACAAAGAAGAACAAGCAATCCTAAAGCTTCTTCTATCAGTTCCTGGTCATATTTAGGGGGATCAGGGTCTGAAATCCTTGTCTCCTATTCTTTTTATGTAGGAAAATTACCATTGAAGAAAGCTGTTACAAGGGTCTCAAAAGCACCCTTTTCTGCAATCAAAAGCATGTTCTAATCACTTTCTTTTGCCAATCCCTTTAGAACTTTCAAGGCGAAGAACTAAGATGCCCTGTTCGGATTAGAGAATGAAGAATCTATTAAAAGGGCTTCAACTCTTTGGGGATCAGCAGGTTGTTTAGGTGTTGGAATCCTTTCTACACTCTTAGACCAATTTGCTCCTCAGTGAGAAGACCTTCTTGTGCAAATAAGAACCTATCTAGCATAACCATCTGATATTCATAGAGCAGAATTCGCTTGATCCAGATTGGCTGGAAGGTCAAGAGCAAAACAGCCAATTAAAGGGTTTTTCAGGTGACAGATCATATGGGAATGGTTTGCAGCTGTGCTTGAGAGTTAATGTTGTCAGTGTCATGAACCTAACCGAAATACACGGAAACAGAAATACAGAAGTGTACGCCAGACGGAACCGAAATACACGGAAACAGAAATACAGAAGTGTACGCCAGGATCTGGCAAGAATCTTATTATACAGTGATCAAGAGTACAATGGCCCGAAGGCGCTCAAGAAACAGGGCAAGAAACATGGCAGGCGCTAAGGAGATCCAAGACTGGCGTTGAACCGGAATAGCGCGCCTCGAAAGAGGCTCTGCTATATATACCCATGACGACGGCCAGGATTGTGCCACTCCAGCGTCTGCGATGAAGCAAGGTGTCGCCATGCATGCTGCTCATGTGACAACCGTATTGTACAATATCTGTATGGTCGTCACACCACCCCCCTCCTACGACGGCGTCGAGGAGTTCGAACATGTGCCGGAGTACTGAGACTAGGCTTATCCGGATAACGCAGGTGGAACTCAGCAATCTTATCAGGAGCATTAGCCACATTTTCTGCAGGTTCCCAGGTTCTATCACTTGGTGAGTATCCTTCCCAATCCACCAGGTAATATAGGCGGCGCCGCAAAAACTTGGAATCCAAGATTTCTCGGACCTCGAATTCCTCATGATCATCAATTTCAACTGGTGGCGGAGGTG
>JAANSK020273313.1:0-11476 GCA_011763485.2 Isoetes engelmannii
GGATTTTCCGGTAAGAAAAAAAAAATTCTGATGCTTTTTTCACCAACAAGGCGAAATTCCTGTAGTTCCAAAAAAAAATTTCGAACCCTGCCTAGAAGGGTTGGGTTGGGTTGTCTCATTGTGTCCAGATCTCCAAAAGTTGCACTCAAATGTGCCATGATTAAGCTATCAAATAATTATTTCAACGTCCATCGACAATAGACAAATGATAATCTGACTAGATGCGACACTTATACACACTGCCAATATCCAATTAATACAATTTTGGCTCCTAGCAGAGCAGAGCCAGTTATATTGTAGGAAGATCCAATTATGTGACAATGGATAAGTAATGGATATGCAGATTAAATCATCCGGAGTCTTGGCTCCTGAAGCAGTAAGTATTTGAGCATCATTTTGTTCGTTAAGTTCCGCCCAATATTAGAATAGTTTTCCCATTTTCATTGACACAGATCTTGTGCGATATGTTGGGCTCCTTTTATCAACCATAGAACCCATATCTTCAAGCATTTAATCTGCAATTCAACATAAATGCATGTTCAATACGAGAAATTTACGTTTCTGACATAAACGCATCAAATCTAAGAAAATATAAAACTCTTGAAAGAACAATTGCGTTATTGTCTAACATGTAAATCTTAAGCACACTGTATGGAAGCTGATCTACAATTTCATCAGAAACGCATTTTGTGTCAAACTTCCACTGCACATTATGTTTTACATCAAGATTTGGATCTGTGCATTCTAACTAGCAAACATCAAATTAGAAATAAGTACCTGTTGTGCAAGCAATTAAATATACCAAAGGGAGGAAATTATAAACCATTGAGTGACAGTTGCTCTAAATCGCATCAGATATGCAGTTAGCACAGTTGCACTGCAAAAACATTAAGCTGCCAAATCATGAACCTAATATATTATGCCAACATAAAATGATTTGCTTTGTGCACACAACTGACACATATTTTAATGTTATAAAGATGCACAACTTATTCAAGATTCTAGACCTCACAACGCTTTAGAATCAGTTCTGCTAGCGCACATAACAATCAAACATCAAATCAATACTTAAAATAGTGCTTACCTTGAAGACGAGGAGCCCCCTTTGCTTCGTTTGAGAGTCCCTGACTCATTGGGCCATCTTACACATGTTAAATCATAAAGACATGTTAATATTCCTTTTCTGCAGAATCTGGCCCAGCATGACGAGTCTCATCTTGAGGAACTCCATGTTCCATATTTTTGGGATTGAAATGTGCCCCTGTTGCATCCCGCCAGCTACAGCCCCAATGATTTGTCCCAATGATTTCTGAGATGCAACAAACATGTAGCAGAATCCCAGCCTTGGAATACTACTTAAGAGAGGAATTCCGTTCTTGGAACAGGCACCCAAGAGGCAGAATGCTGCTAGAGTATATTTAAAGAAGCAGCGAGAGGAAATCACAGACTTCAAAGGGCCGATGAGGAACCTGCAATCATTCTCCATGAGAAACCCATCAGCCAGGCGTCGACTTCTGCCGGAGAAGATCATACCCTATTTTCCACATTTCTTAGTTTTTCTTAACCCCTATTTTTTTCCCCCCGACATACGTGTCTATTTTAGGAGCAGGTATCAACCACGAATATGCCAAAAGCATCTATCCTATAAGAATTATATATGTTATCTTATAAAAAGCTAGCAGCACATTTTCTAACTTAGAATTATACAAACTAGAGCTCCTTTGCATCCTGCACATAGACCCAATGAATGACCATGTGCAATAACGATTTGGAAGAAAAAGACCCAGACTATCTTGCGAGAGGATTCTCTCTGCACATATATGTGCCTTGAATTCCACCTCAAGTGTGTCGAGTATAGGGTCTTAAGGATGAAAGGAAACAGGCATGCAAAAGGGTTGTGTATGTTTGTTGAAGTCTCTCCAGATTCCTCTACATATTGTTGCTTTCATCGCTTCTTCAATCTTTAGCATAAATGACATGCAAGTTATTAAATATTGAAATTCTTAAAGCACAAAGATGAACGAAACAATTAGTGGCCAAGATGAGCTTTTTAGACAGTGCTCAAGAAAGGGCATAAAAGTGCACGTTAGTCTCTAATTATTGTTTGTCTCACATATGCCTGCTTCCAATAATTAAATAGCAAAAAGATGCCACTGCAAGGTGCTTACATTGTGTCCTCTTTCTTTGTTTCTTTTTTATCTCAAACAATAATAGCAATTACAATCGATTGTGTTATTCACCCAAAGCTTACGCATGTTTAAAATTGATTTGATATGAAGATTTCAATTTATAACCCTTTTATCAGAGTCATGATTGGCAGAATTTGGATAATGAAACGCTCTACTTATATCTTGAATAAAGTACAATACTTGATTCTTAGGCATTGAATCCATAACAGCAAACACATTCTAGAATGCTTACGTATTATAAATGAGATTGCATATGAGACAATGACAGCAAGCAGATTCTAGAATGTATACTGAAGGAGGAGCTCTACAGTAGGTCAGGGGTTCAATGCTTCTTTTTTAATTTCTTCTCTGGTAAGATTCCAAATTGCAATACCCAAAGTCACACTAAACTGCATATTTCTTGCATTTGTACCGTATAAATACGGATCCAATAACCCATCAGGTAACTCATTCATCCGGCATTCAAACGACAGATTCACGGGAAATCACTACTACTCTGGGGTGCCTAAAAGTTTATAAGAAATCCTGCTTAAAAGGTTAATAAATTATAATCATCCTACTGCCATGGCATTATTGATGATACAAGCTATTTCATTTCATGTGTTCCTCTTTGTAATTGGACCATAAGAAGAATGAGATTATGACTATACAATAATTGTACAATGAATGAGCTTCCTATGCAAGTACACCATTCTTTACAAGCTGTTCAATACCTGCTTGAAGCCTTTCAGCTGCAATCTTACATGCAGACTCTTTTAGGCCACCATATGAAACTCTTATGTAACCAGGCCCGCCACATGCGCTACCAGGAATGACCATCACCTTGAAATGTTTTACAAGCCAATGTACAACTGCTACATCATCTGCTGCATTAGCAGGTAGCTTTGCCCATAAATATATTGCACCCTCTCCTCCCTTGATTGCATTTTTCCCTAGGGCAGATAGGGCTCTAAGCACAATCTCCCTGTTTCTATAGAGACTTTCTACCTTCTCCTGCACCCATGTAGGCCCTATTTCCAACGCAGCCAGAGCTAGCTTTTGCCCAATAATAGATGCACAAATGGGTACATTATCCTGCACTTTCAGAAGTTGGGTTCCAAGATCTTTTACCGACGAAGGATATGCAATCTGTACAAGAACAATAAGTAGTTTTAAGACATTTTGCTAGGCAAAACAACCACAAATCACATTGTTCATAACTAATCGGTTTCTCACATAGCCCACACGCCATCCCATCATGCCATAAGCTTTTGAAAATGAGAATAGGTTCACCACGTGGTCTCCTTCAATACATATATGCTTATTGCCGTCATACATGAAATATCTGCAAGCAGCAGACAAATGTGAGATTCTAATTTGACTGCTTAGCTGCAATAACCAAAGCTCACTCATAAGTGTTGTCCATAATGAGCCAGGCACCCGCGTGCTTACATAAATCTGAGATCCTCTGATACAAAAGATATGTTTGAGTTCAATATTCACAACAACAAGATCATCAAGTATAAACATCCTAAAACTAGTACGTTTTAGTTTTTCCTCTTGATCCACCTTTAGAAGAGGCTCTGGCACATAAGTTCCAGATGGGTTTCCAGGATTCACTATAGTTACAATTTTTGGTACTAACTTCCCTTCATGTCCGCTGAGGACATTTTCCAACCAAACTGCAGAAAAGGTAAAATCTCAGAGACAGCAACAAATTAAAGACATTGTTTGGAACAATATTAATTGCAAAAAAACTAAACATGCCTTTAAACTTGGGAAGAATGGTACTTTTTAAAGGAGCCCCTTAGGAGATTTATATGTTAGAAAATTTATGGGGCAATAAAGTTCATTCTTCTATGTTCAGATGATTAAAATAAATAGCCAACTTCCCAAACGGATAGCAAGTTTGTCCTACGGACAGAGCAAATGGAATAAAAGCTAAATAAGTTGATGTTAACTCTTATGAGCTAACTCTCAGACTTTATTCCTAATTGATGAGCCTTAAATGCATCAGTCTTAATTAGGAAATCGCTATGCAGCAAGCAAGCTTTGATCGAGCTCATAGATGATGAATTCCAAAATCCCAAAGTCCAACCCTTTTTTGCTTTGTTAAGTTCTTTGACAAAGGAAGAAACAAACATTGAAGAGTGTGCAAGAACCAATAACCTGCAAAGGAAGAACGGATAACCTGGATCTGGATGACAGGTTTCTGGATCACAAGGACCAACTAGAATGCTTGTAATTCCAGTCATTTGGAAAGTAGTATATGCATTGAAATAATAAGGAGCAAACATGACAACAGCATCCTCTTGGTCACATAATGCAAGTGCCAAGTTTGAATATGCCTGCAGAATTTTCTTAAGCAGAATTAGAACACATGCTTAAGCTAGATTGCTTGAGTTGAAGCAAGGAAACTGCACAAAGAATATGTAGCAACAAAATGCAATTTCAGCAAGCCCTTTTTTCATATAAAGCTAACTTCTATGACACGTAGTGACGAAAAAGGGTTGCAATAAAGAAAGAGAATATCTAAGGAACATAATTTGACATGTTACCTGATTTGCTCCTGCTGTAACCATGACAGAAGAATGCTGTAGCTTGTTTTCAATCCGTAACTAGGAAAGGGGACAAGGCAGATAGCCAAGTCAAAATCCAGGTAACAGATTATGAAATAAAAAAACGTCTTTCTGTAATCAAAACACTACTTAGAGACAACAAGCTTTTGATCGGAACTGATGAAATCCTCTTTTCTACTATAAAAGCACAAGTAAAATCGCCTAAGCCAAATCAATCAGGCAAGCTCATTAAAAGATCTAGCAACAGGATTGGGAACAAAGAAATAAACGACATCACAGCAATGCAATACCCAGTTACTGGAACTGCCTCTTCTTGATCACTGAAATGGCTTGGAAGCCATATTGAAAGGCATTGCCTTGTTGGACCATCAGTTACTGGACGTTTTCAGCTACAAACCATGCAAAAGGGCATACCTTCTCAACTAGAGCAGCTCGGAGTTCTGGAAGGCCATCATCAGGGCCATATTTGCTTGTAGATGGGTCATGAACTAAGCTCTTAATCTTGTCAAGTGCTGATTGAGGTGGCTCCCAGTGTACAACACCCTATAGATAGAACATGAATTTCTTACTTTTGAATGGCAAAGCCTGCAGAATTTAAACGAAAATCTACATGGTGGTCCAAATCAACCACATCATTGCGTTTCTAAAATACATGTGAGGAACGAGCTTGAGAGTGGACTAGTTGGTTATCAACGTGACTTTCTTAAATTGTAATCAAATGGTAAGCATTTGAGAAAGAAGAAACTATATACCTGTGCGAGAGAGAGCACGTCCTTTGTATTTTCGAGAAGTTTTTGCGCCTGCAACACAAATGAGAGTATCATGAATGACGAATGCAGAAGTTTATCCTGCAATTGCCTGGCGAAGGAGCGCGCAATATGTCCCATAGAGTATACTCTTGTATGACAAATTCTTCAAAACAGAGGACTGAAGAAGTACCATGACCATCACTGGAACGTCAGTGGCTAGAATCCTTCTGGAAAATCTTGAGCAGCTCTCCATTTCCGTGTATAATGATCTTTCAAGACACGAAGAAACACATTGAGAAAAGAAAAAAAAAAGAAAAGTACCCAATTTGAGAATGCAGCGTTACCTGATAAGCTCCTGAAGAAAAGATTTGGACAGAGCCGAAATAACCAGGGTGGAGCAAGAACAGCTGGAATTAGCATGAGGATCATAAACGTTTCTATCAGTGTGAGCAGCTGGGAAAGGCCAGGATGGTACAATTCGTCAAAAAGAGGATCCTCATAGGACCGACATGTCCCAGCATGTTCAAGTATGAAAAGGGAAGACAGAATCAAATGGCAAAAGGACAAAGTGCAGGAAGACAGGCCCACCTTTAGGGTCGCCGACACCTATTGCTCGACTTCAGATTCAGAAATACCACAACAGCCATAGGCATAGCTGAATAGACTTCAGTTATAATTAATGGGTCAGTATGCAAGAGATACCCTAGTTCGAAATTTTATGAAAACTAAGGTAAAAGTAAGGTGCTGTTTTTGTGTGGCCCAAATGGCAACCAACGCCATATATGGACACGGTCATGTTTAAATCAGCCTTAAACCACAAAAAATGTCATGTATTTTTTTCTTTTTTTGGCGTGGCTATAACATGTAAAAGACCTGGACATACCGCGGATACACTTGCGGTTTAAAGATGGTTTAAAGATGTCTGCGTCTCATATTTACGTCGCTTGGAAGGGCAATCCCCAAAGATGGAAGTGAGGAAAAGAAAAATATTCCTCGAAGTGAGGAAACAAGAATATTTGCAAACACAAGATATTGGAGATTTGTAGAGAAACTGGCATTAGAGGTTTGTGGATCAGCTAAGGGCCCTCCAAGCCTTCCCCAATTTTTATTCCAACCCTATTCGTGAACCTGTAGGCTTGAGCAAAAAACCCTCCTATGAAGCTGCTAAATCTAATTATGACAGGTGACGGGCTGTAATATGGTCTGATGGTGTATGGGATAAAGCTTGGAAAGGTTGAGGCCCATTGGATTCCTAGAAGGATCCTTCTCCGGTTCTAGTATCGCTTCATCTCCTTTAATGATAGGAGGATCTGGGGATAGTCCATTTTCTGTAAAACTTCCGGAGAAATTCCACCTCCCTTGTAGGGCTTTAGTATCACAACATTAAAGATTGGATGAAGGTTAGTCCATTTCCCATACAGATGTAGGCGATATGCATTCTCACCTACCCTATCTTCAATTTGGAATGGTCCATAATATCGAGGTGCCAGTTTTATATACCTTGTACCCATTTTTCGAAGTCTTTTCTTAGAAAGATGTATCCATACCCATTGTCCTTGTTTATATATATTCTACCTTTCTTCGCTTCTTTGCCATCCTTAATATCATGGCTTCTTGACTCTTCAGAATGCGAGTCTTGACTTCCTTCAAAATCTCAGTAAAGTCATTAGTGGCCTCATCTGCAACAGGAACTTCACCTCCAATCTTGGTGATGGGTGAATCCAATGCACATCTATAGACAATTTTAAATGGAGTTTTCTGTGTTATCGAATGGAGGGTATTGTTATATGCGAATTTTAGCATATATAGATAATCTTCCCACGGTTTTTCTTCCTGCTACATAAGCCCATAACATATCTTCAATAGTTCTATTAACAACTTCTGTTTGACCATCTGTTTGAGGATGCTAGGCCGTATCATACTTCAAAGTGGTACCCAAGTTCTTCATAAGTCTTGCCCAAAATTTGCCACAGAAGATTGGAACCCTATCTCTGATAATTGCATCAGCCCACGTATCCTAAATATCTCCTTCAAAAGGAATTTGCTTGCCGGAGGAGCTGTCATGGTGGACTTACAAGGAATGAAATGAGCTTGTTTAGACATTCTATCCACCATTGTCCATATTTGGTTAGTATTATGAAAAGAATTGGGGAATTTCTGAGTGAAATCCACGGTAATGTGCTTCCATGGCTCTTCTGGAATTGGCAAGGGCTGTAACAATCCAGCGGGCTTACTTGTTGAAGCTTTAATCTGCTGACAAACCGTACAAGGTTCTACATATCTTCTGACATCCCTTTCTAGTTTAGGCTAATAGAATCGTCTTTTGACAGTAGCAATTGTAGCTTGAACTCCTCTATACCCAGAATAAGGTGGTTCATGGCATTCTTGCAACATTTTCTGACGGTATGCCTGTGTAATGCATATACAATTTCTGTACAAAAGGGAACCGTTAAGCATCCTATATTTCCCGAAAGGATCTCGACCTTCTTTTTCTATCTGATTGAATAGAATTGCAAAAGAGGGGTCATTTCTATAATCCAATTTCATTGGATCTAGGTCCACCATTCTACCAATAGACATTGCATGATTGGATCTAAGTCCACAATTCTACCAATAGACATTGCATGTGTAAAGGACCTGCTCAAACTATCGCTTGACTGACTATATTTTTTTTTTTATCTCGTATAGTTTCGGGATTGGGGTGCTTACCCTTCTGCAATAAATATGGCAGCGATCAAGAAAAAGAGGTCATATAAGGTGTATCGAGAACCTCTAATTGCTGAAGGAAGGATTCCTGGAAATGTAAGTCCATTTTCTATTTGTGTTGTCTTTCCTCTAGAATATTGTTTTGTTGTTGCATGTATTGGGAATAAATCTGCATCTTTGTCTTTGATATGTGGTTCTAAGAATATATTAGAGCATGTTAAATGGATTTAATGTGGCTTAGGTTGCATTCATTTTGATTTTTGCATTTCTTATTTTTCTAGTTCTGATTTTCATAAGTGGCTTTGAATTCTTGTATTTGACGCATAGATTTCTTAGGAAAGAAGGGCGAGAGGAAGAATAAGCAACGAAAAAAACAAATGAAGGCAATTCATAGTCTGGTTTTTTATAGCATCCTTATATACTTTTATCTTACATTAAATATCTTTTTAAGGCAAACATCAAGCTGCTTGGAGATCAAAGGGAAGAGGGAGCACTACTTGGCATGAATATAGAAGGCAAGAATTCCCATGAAGTTAAGGAAGCCAACATTAACGAAGTAGCTAATGGAGGTGAGCACGAAGTGGAAGAGGTGGATGGAGGAGAGGATAATAGAGCGGATGGAGGAGAGGATAATAGAGTGGAAAATGAGGAAGATGGTGTGGGGGCTGCCATGGAGATTGAATCTGATGTTATAAATAATGTTGATTTCCCACATGAGGCGCCTCCAATTAATGCATTTTAATGCATTGATGGAGAAGGGATTGGAGAGTCCGAGGAATGTGGAGGAGATGATTGTGAGGAAGAGAAGGATGTGGAGGTCACTAGAAGAAGTGATAATGCCTCCACCTCAAGAAAGAAAGGGAAAAAGACTAAGAACCAAGGTATCGGCAAGAAGTTGAGTTTTGATTTTGTAGATGGTATTGTTGCACGAAACATTGCACAATAGAAGTCTATTCAAAAGGACAAGAGGGCATAGCTTACTGGCATTATACTCTTATAAGTACTCGTTTTTTTAGTTCATTTTGATGTAGTAAATTGTTTCAGGTTTTGACGTAACACTCTTTCAAGTTTTGATATGTTCATGTTCAACGCTTACTCTTATAAATTGTAATGACTATTTTTGTCGTAATAAAGTGTTTTGAGTTTTGAGATATATATCGTCTTGATGCATTTTTATTCTATCGTAACAAATGTTAAATGAAAAACGATAGACTATAGCTTGACTGTTCTTTATAAAATGACGATCTGCCTAAAACCTGATTAACGAACTGACTATACTGAGACCAATATCGTTCAACGCTTACTCTCATAAATTGTAATGACTATTTTCGTCGTAATAAAGTGTTTTGAGTTTTGAGATATATATCATCTTGATGCATTTTTATTCTATCGTAACAAATGTTAAATGAAAAACGATAGACTATAGATTGACTGTTCTTTATAAAATGACGATCTGCCTAAAAACCTGATTAACGAACTGACTACGGACTAATGATCCTAACTAATACTGTAACTAAAGTCCTGAGTAATATCTGACTAATATCATGACTAAGATTTATCTATACAGTGACTAGATTCCTACTTATTAACCTGACTAATTATCTAACTAACAAGCTGACTAATAATCTACCTAATTATCTTACTACTTAACTGACTTAGAGTCCTACCTACTAATCTAACTATCTAACTAACAAGCTGACTAATAATCTACCTAATTATATGACTACTTAGCTGACTTAGGTACTAACTTACTATCTGACTAACTGAGATGACGTATTACCTGACTAAATACGTAACTAATTATCAGACTAATAATCTGACTAATGACTGATCAAAATTTTGACGAACTTTCTGGCTAAAATCGTCACATAAAACTCGTCCGTTTTTTAGTCACATACAAGGGTTGGGCACTTGTCTGTTTTATGAGGCCCTCTGACGAATATGTTGACACTTAGCCGGCATTCTCTTGTAGTGAAACCACCTATAGCAGTGGCCCGACGTTGCAAAAAATACCATCCAAGATACTCTAAAATAGAAACATGATCACTAAAACAAACGAGCTACTCAATCTGCTTAAAATAAATGTTTTTGTATTCAAAACAATACACAAATCTTAGTTCCAACCATTGCTAAAATACCCTCCCGCAAAACGTAAAGACAGCTTGGGCGACATTCAGGGATCAGAGCCAATCATATTGCGCCACGTGGCGCATTTTCTTTTAAAGAATGTTAGTAGAAACTTTTGAATGGACGCAAGAACGCAAGACTTCAAGAACTGATTTTTACCTTGCATTCCGATGATCTTTACCCTACATCCTGCTGATTTTACCCTACATTCTGCCATTCGTACCCTGCATTCCGATCCCTGAATGTCGCCCAAGCTGTTTTTACGGTATGCCACAGTATACTTGACAGTCCTGAATTGCAGGTAAAGAGTCTTTCCCTTAAAGTCCCAAAAATTTTGAAACCGTATCAGGTACCCTAAGATAGTGGATGGTTAGGGGCAGGTATTTGCATGATGAAGCGTATATTGCTGATGGTGGAAATTGGGGTTTTAGTTATTTCAATGGTGTGGGAGTGAGTTTTTGGTATTTTTAGGGTTGGAATGGAGCGTGAAGATCGGAACTCGGACAACTGGTTGGGGATTTGCTCTACGTTTCTGTGCTGGAGATCTTTTGAGCATGGAGTTGGATGGAAATCGGCTGGTGCAAAGAGTGCTCAGGTTTGTGTCTTTGCTTCGTGGTTCCATTTTTGAAGCTTATGTTCTCTGGATATGGAGAAATCCGTTACTGCAATTACTCTGGTTTCCGATTGCGAAGCTGCAGCAGTGTCTTCTGTCTTTAAATTTCAGTTGGTTTATTGAATAGCTATTGAGGCTTTCGGTTTGTAAGCTGCAGTTGCAAATTGTGTCTTCAATTTCCCTTTGTTGAATACCTATTCATCCTCTCGGTTTCCAAGCTGTAGCAGCGATCTGTGTGCTAAAATTTCCTTTAATTTTTAGAAAGCGCATTCTGCCTTCTGGTCTTCAAGTATCAGTTGTGCTTTGGATTTGTCATTGCGAGTTGCTTGTTTGCTTGTTGGAAATATGCTGAAAAGGCAAGCTAGAAAAGGTAAGGGCAACGTGAGATTTAGTCTGTCCGCAGGCTCCATAGATGAACTGGTTGATCTTGGAGGAAGGGGGAGGAGGCCTGCTAAGCCTGTGATGATCATACGCAGTATTCAAGTATTATACTGGTATGTACAAAGGATGATCATCACACGGATACAAAAAGCA